>PVJH01013872.1:0-58763 GCA_004026705.1 Nesogale talazaci
AAGAACTATGAGGTAAAGGACATTTATAGAGGTTTAATTACAGGCATGTACATTTGTAAATTTATTTATAACGATAGAGAAATAGAGCTATGTGTCCATATCTATATGCTAAAAATTAAGGTTGCAGATAGAAATTAGACTTCAACTCAAGCATTTATTTAACAAGAACACTTTTTTCTAACAATCGGGCACTCTGTGATACTCACTTTCCCAACATGATTTCAGCAAATGTGGTAAAGGAAGCTGATTATGCTCGGCGATCAAAAGATGTAGCATCTGGGGTTTTAAATACTTGAAGATAAGCAAGCAGCCATCTAGCTTAGAAGCCACAAAGTCCACGTGGAAGAAGTACATCAGCAGTGGGATCATGAGGTGTCAACGAGATCAGGGATCAGGCACTAAGACCCGGAACAAAACCATACTCAAAGTGAATGGGGGTGGGGTGGGGCATGAAGTGGCGACCCAACGACCATCTGTAGAAAATCAGACATAACCTCACAGAAGGGTCACAGGGAAGAGATGGGTCTGGGGGGCGGGGAGGGGGTGGTAATGCATTTGAAGTTTGATCTACCAGGTCAGACTGTTGTACATGAGTTCTATGTAGAGATTCTAAAAAGATTGTGTTAACAGTGTGTGACAAAATAACCCAGATATTTGACAGACAGGGCACTGGTTTTGCCACCATGACAATGCACCTGCTTATGCAGCTATCTCAGTGTACCAGCTTTTAGAAAAAAGCAACATATCTCTCTTGCCCCACATACCTTCCTCACCTGACCTCGCTCTGTGCAATTTGTTTTCGTTCTGCGAAATGAAGAGGTACATGAAAGGACAGTGATTTAACCATGTTGAAGAGGTGAAGAAAAAACTAGGGACGTGCTATCAACCATCCAAACAGATGAGTTTGAAAAACATTTCCAATAATTGAATCTGATTTGACCAATATATTAAGTGTCAAAGAGAGTAGGTACCTTTAAGGTGATAAGGGTGTTTTGTGAAAAATGTTTACAAATATCATTTTTGGGGAGAAAATCTTTTTTTGTTTATTTGGGATATTTTTTGCTACCTCCTGTGGCAGTCATGTGCTTCTGTTAATTTCATGATTGAGATATAGGAGTGGTGTCTAGCCTGTTAATCTGGAGATAGCCATTGAGTAGCCAGTGAGGCCTCTGTGTGGGCATGGCTTTCTCCTGATACATCTGGGAAATCTCGCGATATTTCCCTCGTGAAGATGAGAAGCTATCTCCCCAGTTGTTGGGAGTTAGTCCCAGAGACGATGAATCATGGACAAGACAAGATGGCAGCGTCTGAGGAGCTGGAGATGCCACGCTACTTGGCCCTGATGGAGCCAGACCTCTGAAGCTAGAGAGGCCACGTGGAGATCCCTGCCAGCACTGAGTTACTTCTGCCACCACTGGATGCTGTTGATGAACCCTGAGCCCTGGAAGCGAGGAGCCACGGGGAAACCCCTGCCAGCACTAGGATTCTGCATCCACTGACCAGTGACTTTGTGAGCCGGAAGGAGACATTATAAACTGGTATTGGGTATATGGGCCAATATCGGACTTATGACTTTGAACTGGACTGAGTTGGGATGCTTTCTCAGAATTCCATTCCCTTTGTATATAAACCCTTTCCTTATATCCATATGCGTGTCTATAAATTTGTTCCTCTAGTCTACCTGGACTAACACACCCCTTTTGTCCACTTCTACCTGTCCTGTTCTGTAGGATCACAATGAGTCTGCATCCACTTGATTGCTGTGAGTTTGAGTTGAGTGCCTGTTTCATAAGGCAGCCCACCCAAAATCCCCAAACCCATGACTATTACATAGATTCCAATTCAGAGAGACCTTATTTAGAATTTCTGGACTAAACCTTGATGGGAACAGACTACCCAATCTTTATCTAATAGAGCAAAAAGTGGGTTGAAACGGCCAACCTTGTAGTTAGCAGCTTATAGCATGAACCTTGATTTTTTTCTTTGGAACCATACTGAAGATGTACACATATTCTGGCCCAGGGTGTTCCTGTTGGGGTCAACAGTAACTCTGGGTCTTATCTTCCTGTGTTCTGCTCAAACTTCTCGTTCCCTCTCAAAGCACTGCTGTTTACCAGCCACCTTCTTTCAATGTCATTGCACTTAAGTTTTGATCAGAGCCTCTCAGACTTAGAGAGTAGCCCTAAATTTTACCATACCCTTCTCCCACCCTTTGATGTGGACTACAAAGCGACCTGGGCCTGTCTCTTTGTGCCTGTTCCAGTGTGTTCTGAGGGGAACAGACATGTGAAATGATCCCTGAATCGGACCTAGAAAAGCCCTATATGAACCTCCCTTCCTTCCATTCCTGAGTCCGGGGTCAACACCATTAGAGACTGACTCCAAGAATGAGAAGTGACTAAATGTGGTCAGAGGCCTGGGAGCCATGTCCTTACACCTTTCATATGCTCACTCTTGCCCAGGGAAGCCTTTGATCCCCATTGAGATGTGTATTTTCCACTGACAGGAGTGCCACTCTGATCTGCTCTCCATCATTTACACTGCAATGTGATTAGGTTTTAGATGTTTGTGAGGAAGAAAGAGGTGTGGAGAGGAAGGGGGTATGTAGGCAGTATAAGAGGTGGGAGGGAGTGATGAGGGAGGAGCTAGCAGCATGAACATGATGCTGTCTGTCTATGGAAGTTTCAGAGTCATTTCTTCTGAGCATTGCATTGAGCAAGTCTGGCGTATACTATCTATTCAAATGTTAAAGAACAAAGATTTCACTTTGAATACCCAAGGTTTTTTCGATCACCTCATATCCATGGGAAAACTGACCAGTGAATAAGAAGGCAGGAGAAGATTTGACGTGCTTGAAATATGGTTTGGGCAAACAAAATTGAGAGTATTGCTGACTGCAAGAAGAACAAGCAAATCTGTTTCAGAGGAAATGCAGTCAGAATGCATCATAGAAGCTAAGGCAGTGAGCCTTCACCGTCCGTGCTTTGGATGTGTTATTGGGAGAGATCAGTCCTTGGAAAAGGATCTCAGAGGGTGAGCGAAAAAAGAGAGAGACTTTCAAACCCAGCAGCCACTGTGAGGATGGGCAGTGTGTCATTCTGTTACCCAGAGTTGCTGTGAGTCAGAGCTGACATGGTGGCACTGCACAGCAAGAGCAGTGTGCCAGACATTATTCCAATTATTCTGTAAATGGCACAGTCATCTTTAGACTGACTCTTGGTGGGAGTACTATTGTACCTATTTTACCTATGAGGCAAACTGAGTCTCACAGACTGTAAACAGCCCAGACCCCTGAAGCTAACCTATGGATTAGAGACCATCTCTGCTCACTTGAGAGCCTGTGAAGCTGATCAACTCAGGAGTAATTTCGTCCAAAGGGCAAGAGTGTGGGAGGGAAGCAAATGACATCATCAGTGAAAAATTTGCATATAACAAAGGACATTATTTATGAGAAGATTACACATTTTCTCATGTAAAACCCTGCTGCTCATTTGTGACAAGATGCTTGCACATAGTGTGTTAGTCTGGGTAGACTAGGCAAAGAAAACCGAAGAAACTCATATGTATAAGAAAGAGTTTTATATAAAAGGGTAAGAGTACTTTCAGAAAGCACCCCAACCCAGTGTTGTCATAGTCCCTAAGTCCAACATTAATGCCCATGTGCCCAACAAGGATCTACAAAGTCCTCCTCAATCTCACAAACCACACACAATGAATGCCCACTGCAGGAGGAAAGTCGAATCAGTGAGTGTGTAAGCATCTCAGCACTGGCAAGGGTCTCCAAGCAGCTGCTCCAGAACCCAGGGTGCATCAAGGTAGGTCCATGTGGCTTCTCCTGAGAGATACCCTGCAGGAAGTGTACCTTGCGAGCTGAAGTACGGAACTGACTAAGGTAGTCACACCCTGATTCAATCATTAGAAAGCATGAGACTCGAGAACTTGAAAGGCGAGGCTCACTGAGCCATTTATCTCTCCGCCCTCCACATAATCCCACATGTGTTGATCAGCCAAGTTGGCACAATAAACCTGAACTATCTCACACGGCAATGAGGGCTGACTCTGCTCTCACCAGATTTCTCTTTGAGTGTGGGCTCAAAGTAAGTTATTTAGCCATGTGGTATTCAAATCAAAGCACAATTGATTTCATTGACTTTGAGTTGTTTCTTGGTATTCACTAAGACACTCAAATTTACATTCAAATTCTCAGTGCTTTGAATGTTCTTGTGAGCTTTTAAAAAATCATATCTGCTAAACTCATTGTCTAATTTTCTCATGAAAGGCAGATAAATATTAATGCAGCTTTGCATCTACAAACTGAGATGCTCTGAGGTTAGAAAATTCAATTATGTAATGGTAGTCCATAGCCCTGTGATATGTTTGGGAATCAATTCTAGAAGAATTTGAATATCTAAATACTATAAAATATTTTCATGGCAATGGATGAAGGAAAACTGCTTTTTAAACTTGGCATCTGGTACAGGTCATTTTGAATGTATGTTTTAAAGCACTGCAAATTTGCTATGATTTTTTAGCTGCTTTGTTATGGATATTATGTGACAATCCCTTAGCTTATGAAAATAAAACATATGGGTTACTAATATTGTCAAGTGTTTCAGCCAGCACCAAAAAATACAAAGTCGACATGAAATATATCCTGTAGACATTGCTATGTCATAGTTGATGTCCCTAAATATATAAACCTCCTGTTTTTAATTTTGATTGAGGCCTGCTGCTGAAAACATGAAAAGAAGGTAGGTCTGGTTGCTCTAACTTAAAGCTTGCTGATTTGTCCATTTCACATAATGGAACAGAAACTGAACTCCAGAGAGCTTAATCAGAAAAAAAATGGACACTTCAATCTGGTGCAGCACAAAAACCTAGCCTTATTAACATGAACTCCCATTTATTTAACTCAGACAGAAAAAAAGGCAGATGTCGTAAATCATCTATATCAGATGTTTGCCGAATAAAGGAACCAATAATTTTTTTCTTTAGCAAAATTATGATTTTAATTATATAGGTGGTGCCATCCACTAGGGAAAAAAATGAAGAGTGAAAACTACAATTAGCCATACCACCAACATAAAATTACTATATTTTTTGCAGTATTTTCCCCTGGGGCATCTTTTTAATATAGTTATGATCATAGCATGAGGGCAATTTTCTCTCCTGCTTTTTTCCTGAATGTGTATGTATGACTGTCTGTTTCAGTGCACCATCATGGGGCTTACACGTGGAAGCAGAGCAGCACGCCTCCTTGCACATCCAAGGGGTGAGATCGTCTCTAGCTTTCATCCGTTTGCTTTGGTTTCTGAGTGTAGGGATGTAGGTCAATTGGGGGTAAGGAAAACCTGAACGGTATCCAAATAATGAAGTGGGCTGGAGGCAGCAGAGTTTCAATCCATTCATCTTCACACCTTCTCTTCATTTGATCATTTCCTCCCAGGGCTTTACTACAGATGTGTCACAGTTCCCTGGTTTTATGAAAGGGTCACATGGAAGGGAAAGGTCAGACATTCATTAACGGGTGAAAGGATAAATGCAATGTGATACCTACCTACACAATAGGCTATTATTATTCACGCACAAGCGAATGGGGTTCTGATACTTACTCCAACGTGGATGAACCTTGAAAACCTGACTCACTATCGTTAAGCCAATGGCTGCTCACTGGGACTCTGAATGGGCCAAGTAGAACTGCTCTTCATGGTTTCTGAGACCGTAAAGTTTTACTGGAGCAGACAAGCTCTTCTCTCTCCCTTGCTCCCGAGGGACTGCTAGTGGGTTTTAAGAGATCATCTTGCCGTTAGCAGCCTGATGCTTAACCCACTGTGCCACCTGGAACCTTTTTAAAAACATTAGACTGAGTGTATAAAGTTAAAACAAAAGGACAGATCTTGTATGATCCTATTCATGTAGTAAATATCTGGGATAGCTCATGCCTACAGAACTGCTTTTGTTAGTGGTGATCAGGGATTTTAAGTGTTGGGGGAAGGGTGAGAGGGAGGGGTGGAAATTGGGAGGCACAGCTTAAGGAGTACCCGGTTTGGGCTCCAGGTAATGAAAAGACATCTGTCAAGGGTTTGGCAATGCAGGCGTAACATTGTCAATATGATCAATGCCTCACTGAATCATACCTGTAAAATAGCCAAATGTTTGTATCCCCAGTCAAATTATTTTTTAAAAAAGAAAAGGACATCAAGACGAAGCCATTTTAGAGAAACAGAAAACT
The DNA here is from genome assembly GCA_004026705.1 of Nesogale talazaci. Classification (NCBI taxonomy): domain Eukaryota; kingdom Metazoa; phylum Chordata; class Mammalia; order Afrosoricida; family Tenrecidae; genus Nesogale; species Nesogale talazaci. Next base: position 6,233 of record PVJH01013872.1, read on the forward strand.
CAAGAGAAAGCACTAAACTTTCTCCCACCTTTAAAAGTGGTGGAGGAACCTTCTCTCTGCAGAATGAGTTCAAGGAAAACTACAGTGGGGAGGAGGAGAAAGTTGAAGGAATGAAAGAAAAGGTGACCTGGTCAGAGAAGAGGTATGAAATATGCATCTGCAGTACAGTGGGTGCATGACGGTGGGATCAGGGGGGAAAGCACACCTTGCTGCTGCTCTGGCCTTGGGTCAGAGCTGAGTCACGGGGCAGCAGGTATTTCACTGCTTTGTGCTTATGTTTGACACCCTGGTCCTTCGGTCCCCTGCCCTCCGCCACCACCTCTTGAATCTGCTCCTCCTATCCGTCTCCTGCTCTCTAAGCCATCATCGTCTTCAGAATGCAAGCACCGTCTACTTACCCCCCCATCTCAGCAAACAAAACCCTCTCCGGTAGTTTCTCTGCCCCTCTCCACCCCCACCCCACCCCAACACAACCCCACACACACTTCAGAGCCAAACTTCTTTAAAGAGTTATGGAAACACTGTCTCCGTCCACCGCTCATGTACCCCGAGTCTCCCCAGTGTGACTTCTACCACTGTAGTAAGGCCATACTTTGCATGGTGTGTAGTCCATTGGTATTTTGACGTGCTCATCCATCTTGGCCTCCCAGCATTATCAGCCACTGCTGAGCAATTTCTGGGAGCAATCTCCTTGTGGCTTTATCTGCTGCCCCTCTCATTGTTTGTCCACTCCTCTCCCTGCACTTCTGCACCTCTGACTAGTCACGGGGGCTTCCTTGCAGGCCCCTCTCATGTCTCAGTCTCTTGAGATCCATCGCATCCATTCTCACGACATGTCAAATACTCTGTTTGTTGCCGCTACTCTCCTCAGCATTCTAGGACCCTCCCCCTACTTTAAGATTCTCCAATATCATACATTAGTATGTCTCACAAAATTCTTAAATATCCTTGATTCCCCTTACCTAACATGATCCTCTTAGACTCTTCCATAAATTGATAGCACCGTTGTCCACTCAGTTACTGAAGCCGACATTCTCCCTTTCCCTTATGACCACACTAATCCACCACTCAGTAAAGCCCTCAAAGCACAACCTGCCGCCTTGGAGTCAGATGCAATTCATGGAGTTTCACAGTAGAACGGCGCCCCAAGAGGTGACTGAGGGTGCTCTTTGGAGGTAGATTTCCAGGCCACTCTTTCTGGATGCCTATGGGTGGATTTGAATTGCCAAAGTTTCCCTTAGCGGCTGAGCACTTAATCACTTGCACCACCAGGGATTTCTAATCCATTATCACATCCTGAGTATTCTGTGTTCAAAGTACACCTTCATCTGTCCACCCCGCTCCATTATATCGGCTGCCACCAACCGCTGTCTATCTGTGTGCCAAATCTGGATCCATGTGTTGTTAACTAGTGTTTCCACTCTTCCAAATACTGCTTCCTGCCTCCTGCAGGACGAATCAGGAGCCCTGGTGGTGTTGTGGTTATGTGGTGGGCTGCCATCTGCTTGGTTGCCAGTTCACAACCACCAGTAGTTTGTTGGTTGAAAGACTGGGAATGCATACTCCCATAAACACCTACCATCTTGGAAAACCCACAGGGAGTCACTAGAGTGAGTATTGACTCGAAGGCTGTGTGTTTGGGGTTTTATGTTGTTGGAGGAATAATCTACTACCCACAGAGTGGGCAGAAGAATTTACTTAAAAATGGAGAGCCTACTATCTCTACTCTCATTGTTGGCCCTAAGAGGTTTATCTAACCTAGATTGCCTGTATTGTAGGCTCTGATCTGTAGCAATGTGCATGTTCTGGTCTAATCTGATTTGTAAGGCAGAATTGATGTCATAAAAGTAGAGGCAAGGAAGCACCAGAGAACTAGAGAAAAGTTACGTGTTTCATCGGGACTATCCTACAAGGGGGGAGGGGGCGGGGGGAGGGAGGGGAGGAACTGATCACAAGATCAACTATAACCCCCTCCCAGGGGGGAGGGATAATGGAAAAGTGGATGAGGGGTGACTGAAGACGATGTAAGATATGGAAATAATAATCTGTAACTTCATTAGTTACATTAGTGTGCCTCATGAAATTCTTAAAAATTCTTGATTTCCCTTGAGTATCAAAGGTTCATGGGGGAGGGCAGGTGTGGAAGGGAGTGGGAAGAATGGGGAGCTGATAGCGGGCTCACATGGGAAGAGAATGCTTTGAAAGTGATGATGGCTGCATATGTACAAATGTGCTTGACACACTGGGTGAATGTGTGGATTGTGATCAGAGATGTAAGAGCTCCTAATGAAAGTAACAAAAAAAAAATTGAAAACCTATCATTTCACTACTCTGTTAAAATCTTCCAGTGACATCTCCATGTCAGATTAACCTAAACCAAAACAAAGCAACCTGTAGTTAACACTATGTCCAAATGTACTGGCCTCTGAGACCTTCCCGAACTTCATCTTCTGAACCTTCGACCCATCTCGCTGTGCTCCAGCTCAAAGAGCCTCTACATTCTCTCCTGCAAGAGGCATTTGTGCATGTTTCCTTCTCTCCAGATCTCACAAATTAGTTTTCTCTTCTATTTTCCCCCAGATCCTCATATAATGGGCTTCTTCTCATCCCTCAGGCCTTGGCTTAAATATCACCTGCTTAATGAGGCCTCCTCACGCCGTTCTGTTTAATAGGTCCCTTCAGCTGCCCTCTGTTCTAACACCCAGCTTGTTTCCTTCTAAGCACTTTGCATTTTATAATTCCTTATTCATCTCTGTACTTGTTTGATTGTCTGGTTTCCCCATGAGGACAGGGATTATGTCTGTCTCATTCACCACCCGTCTCTAGTGCCATGCATACTGAAGACGTTCAGTAAATGTTTGTTAAATGAATGAACACTGCAAAAGTGTTTTATCATCCCTCCAATTACTTTAGCACATCTGCGCACGCTTCCATGCTCTCCTGCATCTCTGGCTTACATTAAAGAGAGGGCTTCGTTTCATCATTTGAAAAGACTGACAACTGATTCTCAGTGGTCCATGGTTCTCCTGTTACCCTAGGCCCATGTTACTAACGATAAGCAGAATAGCAAAATCCTCCCACTAAACTATTTCCAAGGAAAGTTGTTATTATTTAAATACCAGCTTTCTGACTTTGGTAACATACACGCTTCAAAGTCAGTGATTACCTAAATCCAGTTTGGGATTTAAGTTAAAATGAATCTGAAATGAAAATGACTATGTTTCACCACTGGGTTCTGTTGCCTACATGTGACCTAAAATAGAGATGATGTGAATTGCATGCTTAAGGAATAAATTTCATCTTGATAAGGTGGTCTTGTGGTGTCCTGGAAAGAAAGTTGGAGCCAGAGAGACTCATTCCTGGTTCAGCAGTCCGCTTACTATGTAATTTTCTACATAATCATTAAAATGTCCTGAATTTATTTTTAAGTGAGAATAACTAAAAACTTCTCAGCCACACTCTGTATTTATCAAGAAACCCCTAATGAAATCACATGTTCGCCTTTTACTCTGATACATAGATAGCCTTACACAAACACATAGCAATTTTTAAAAGAAATGTTAAGCAGAGGGAATTTTAGAACCATTCCAATGAACAGCTATCATATCATTTTGCCTCACTTCTTAATTACTACTGCCCCCCCTCTCCGCCCAGAATATTCTCATTGTCTCCAGTTGTGCCTGTTTGAAGTTTATACGCCATTGCGTCTGGGATGAGCTGCTTTGCTTTGTCCCAGCAGCAGCTGCCCTGCTCCCTCTCCAGCCTTGGCACTCAGAAGTCTGGCTGAGGCCGGTGTTTTCGTGGGTGGATCTGAGCACTAGCCAACAGGAAGAACAACTATGAGCCAACTCCTGTTCTCCCCATTTCTTGTTCACTGGAGACCTTACGTGTGTCCCTCTCAAAATAAGATCAATACACAGACCCAGCAGGCCTGGTTCTCATGGAAAACAATTCATTTAACTTTGCACCAGATACTGTAAGGATACCTCCTGAAGTTCAAATGACATTCCTTCCCCTTACTTCCATATTTAGAATGAAATAGACAGCATTTGGGGGCAGGGGCATCAGATAGAGATGGAGAGGGGAAAGCAGATCGTCCATCCCACACCCTCACCTGTGTGCTCTGTCTGCCTCTGGTTGTCTTATCCAGCAGCTGTACTGTGTGGTCTTCCTTGTCCCTTTTAGCAGATTAAAACTGTAAAACAGCGCCACCTTCAGTCTAAACTGGCAAGTATGCCTGAATGCTCAGAAATGACACTGAACTTGCATTTAAGGCTTCCCCGAGAATCTCCCTGTCATTGTCCCTGGATGTGTTTCTATCTCTCTAGCGCAACACAGAGTATGAGAGAAAGAAGGGAAATGTGGTACCTAGCCCTGGAGCGAATACAAGATTTAATTCCCTCAAGAGGTATTGGTAATGTCAGTGCAAAAGTCAGCATAGATTTTAGATGACGGACATATACTTTCTTTCGACCCACCATCTCCCACTCTCTAAAAACTATAACTTGGAAGACTGTAGATATTAACTTGTCAAAATATTGAGTCTGACTTTGTGACAGAACGTGGTTGTGAAGAAGTGTCTTTTTGATCCAGGACAGTGGGGTTTCTACGTTTCAATGAGTTTTCATAGAACAAAAGCTTGGGTGTAGACAAAGTTCTGTGAGCAGGTCTTGGAAATTCTGGCCAGAACTGGGGTCAGGAAACATAGTCCGACACTTTTGATGACAGCTGCTTGATGTCAGTAACCACTGAAAGTCAGAAAGCTTGGAACCTAAAGCAATGAATCTTTCCCCAAAGTATTTCAATGCTCTAACATAACAGTATCATTGGCTGAGAGTTTTCTAATAATAGAGTTCTCTGCTCTTCCCCTGCAGCCTCACACTACCCCCAGGAAGGACACCAGTTCAAGAAATAAATGAGCCAGCCCCTAACACAAGGAGTGTCCTGGAAGCATGAACCCTTTGTGTGAATTCCCTGTCCCCAACATCATCTCTCTGACATGATTCTCCAGACCCAGTTCGTGCAGTCTCTGATCAGGGGACAGTCTGTCTCACTGTGCTGTGGCTCAAAGCCCTCCCCCTTCCCAACGGCAGTGCAGAAGAGCAGCCCACAAGAAGTCCTCGGTCTGTCCTCACACTCTGCTTCCTGTCGTCACCAGATCGTATAAGTCGTCTGTCATCACTTCTTGCATAACTTGGGGTGTTGGCAATAAGTTCAGTTTCCACTGGATTCTGGAAACCTGAAATGCTTGACACTCTTCTACTCCCTCTACTCCCTTAGGGTTCACAACAGAAAGAGATGGGATGTTGAACATCAGAAAGTACATCCTTGGAGGTACCACCTTCCAGTAGCTACAGATCCTTATGTAAACTGCCAGCCAGTTACAGCTAAACTTAACTGTTTTATTTCTCATCAGAAATCAAATACATTTGATTTTTAACAAATGAACTTGACTTTAAAAAAAACCTAGAAGGGAAGTACAATTGTTTTGTACTGGCATACCCTTTTCTTTCTCTACACGGTATCTAGTGCTGAATTGCTAATGTGGTCACAGAGCTCCACATTAGAGAGCAAAATAGACAGGCATTTGGGGAGCCAACATGACATTCAGTCTTGAACATTAGATTCACCATTGCAATAGCAAACTATACATTATCACCCTAAGAAAATACTAATTTATCAGTCCCAAGAGCCAAGGAGTTGTCCTGTGTCCGCAATCAGCTGAGCTTCATAATTATAAATTTGCAAGAATCTGGTAAAAGTCATGAATCCACAAGAATTATAGCATTTCAGAGTGAGTCACTCAGAGGAGAGAGCCCTGTTATTTGTCGACATTCCATAAAGTCATAGAACTTTAGAGGATGATCAGGTCTTAGAAGTCTTATAATCCAAGCCCTGTGTTTTCCAGATGAGAGAACCGAGGCTTGTGACTTGTTTATAGAAAATATGTGAAACTATTTCAGTATATGATTCCTCTTCTACACAGGGGCCTGAGGATTTTCAGTGGCTTGCTAAGTGTGCTATTGAAATACCCAGCACAGTTCGTGTACCTAGAGAAGCAGCAGACAGGGATTACATGCTGCTGAAAAGAATGATACTTAAATATTATAAGCATTATTCTCTCTGTGTGTTCTCTGAATCATTCCAGTGAATTATCAAATCCAAGTTAACTATAGGGATTGTGTAGACTTCCAAACTTATACCTGATGCCTGCCTGTTAGAGAATTCAAAGGATGTTGTTTATTTAGCTTTTAAGAACTGCCCTAGCTCGGGGTAGGTGGATTCTGAGAGCATGTGTGCTGTGTGGGTGACTGATGTCCATGCCACACCCTGGCTCTATCATCTGTTCCATGTGACCCTTCTGAGAGGGAATGACCTTGCAGGTGGATTTCGGATCTCCATTGCATCCATGCCCATTCACATTGAACTGATTGTGTGTGTTGTTTTGTTTGTAACCTAACTGATACATATATATTATTAATAAATTATTTTATTGGGGACTCTTGCATATACTATAACAGTCTATGCATCCATTGTACTAAGCAGAGATATACAAATATTGCCATCAACAATTTCAAAATATGACCTTTCTTCTTGAGCCCCTTAATATCAGTTCCTCTTTTTCTCCACCCTTTCCCGCCCTGACACCCTCCCAAACCCTTACTATAGTATGTATTATCATTCATGCACATCTTACAACACCTTTGTACCCCTTCACCTGCAATCCTAGTATTCCTCCCACTTGGAGGGGAGTGTTATTTCGTCATCCTCCCTATCAGTTCTCCCTTTTCCCCTTCCCTTCCCCTTTATTCCTGAAGTCACTACTCACATTACTTTTTCTGAGGGATTTATCTATCCTGAATTTCACAAATGGAAAGCTCTCATCTATTCCAATGTATGTACTCTGGACTATCTGGATTTTCGAGGTACAACTGAGATTAGAGTAGTGGAAGGAGGAAGGAGGAAGGACCTAGAGAAGCGTTGTGTGTTTCCTTGCTGCTATACTGCCCCCGGATGTATTTTCTGCCTGCAGCAGCCCCTCTGAGCAGGAATAATACCCAACTATCCCCGGGTGATAGATCTCTACCTCGACCCCATTCCTTAAACTCAATGAGGTGGTTTCATGCTGTTGAAATTTTGATAGCTCTTCTCATCAACACCTCATCATCACACAGGTTAGTGTGCTGCTTCCATGAGGCCTTGCTTGCCTCCCTGCTAGATTGTGGCTTATTTATCTTCAACCCTATAAGATCCCAGGTGCTATATCTTTTAATAGCCAGGTACCATACACTTTCTTCACGACATTTACTTATGCACACATTTTGTCATCCACGATCGTCTGGAAGATGGAAAACTACTCATTTTAAGCATTTATTTAGAAAATAAACTATGCCATGATTTAAATAGTAAAGTAAATGTCCCTTATAATAAATTCAATTTACTTATTTAAGTGAACGTGATGAAAACAAAACACTGCTCTTAATTCTTTGTTTATGGAACTGTTAAAGCCTGAGGCCAGCAGTCTCATCATTACATAGGGGCATGGGTAAGTTTGGGAGAGGAGTTAAATCTCTTCTTGCACCAAAGCATGCCTTTCCTTAAAGTACTTGACAGGAAGAGACAGAATTAAAAGTGTCATTGTGTTTTCATTTTGTAATGTGATGCGAGGTGACATGGCAGGCTCTACAGAAATATACACCCCACCCACTGGGGAATTCGTGCTTTAGGCAGTGCAGGACCACCAGTGAATTTTGAGCTAAGAAGTCACAACACAAGACTGTTCTGAAGAGCTGGTGATGCCTAGGCAATCCATGGAGGCTGTGTATGTGATGGTGTAGGCCTCTAAGCCAAGGTCACAGGAAGGGGAATCAGTTTGGGGAAGGGCAGTAGAGTTCATTTAGGTTGAAGTGATGAGAGAAGGTGGATCGTGCTCTGGATTGGACAGGGCTGCCTGCCACAAGTCCTTGCTCATCCAGCCTCCTGTGAAATGCTTGTTGAATAAATGACTGCATAGGGTCAGCAGGCTACGGGAGGCCCATTGCTAGACCACAGATGCATTCCAAATGACAGGAGACATGACTGTGTCCCATAAATCAATATTAAGTACATTTTCATCTATCTATTAACCATTCTGAGAAGCCCTGGTTGTGCAGAGCTTCCAAGGTGGGCTACTGATTGCAAGATCAACAGTTTGAAGCCACCAGGCAATCCCCAGGGAAAAGATGAAGCTTTCTACTCACACAGAGATTCATAGTTTTATACCTATAGGCATGTGTATGTGTAAATGTATTTATTCATTTATAATGAAATGGATAAAGGCCAATGTACATATATTTATCTTTTAAGTATTAAGATAGTAGAAAGACTTTGGGCCTCTACTCAAGGCCTCCCTTAACACACAAGAACTTTGTTCTGATAACCTCGCACTCTTTGATACTCACCTTCCTGACAGTATCACTGAAGACGAAAATGGGTGCACAAGGAAATGTGGTGAAGAGAGTAGATGGTGCCCACCTATCAAAAAATATAGTATCTGGGGTCCAAGGGGCCATCTATCAGGGAAGCAAACTAGCCCACATGGAAGAAACATACCAGCCACTGTGATCATAAGGTGTCGATGGGTCAGATACCAAAAGGTCCCAAGCAAACAGCTATATTGATGTAGATGTGGGGGGTTGGAGTGAGACCCCAAACCCATGTGTAGACAATTGGATATCCCCCTATGGAAAGATTCTAAGGAAGGGATGATTCAACCAAGGTGCAGTATAGCACGGATGAAATCACACATCATTCCTCTAGTTCCTGAATGCTTCCTCCTCCCCTACTACTCTGACCAAGTTCTACCTTACAAATCTGGCTATACCAAAGAACACACATTGGTACAGATAAGCGCTCTCAAGGCATAAAATGCAGGACAGATAAACCACTCAAGAACAGTAGTGAGAGTAGTGAAATCATGAGGGAAGGGAATGGTTGGGGAGGAGGAAGGGGGAGAAAGGGAGAACCCATCATAAGTGTGGATATATAGCCCCCCCCCTCCTCAAAGGGATGAATAAAAAATGTGGGAGAAGGGAGACAGTGGACAGCGTGAGATATAAAATAATGATAATAATATACACTTGATCAAGGATTCATGAGGATGGGAGGGTGGGAGAGGGAAAGGAAAAAAGAGGAGCTTATACTAAAACTGTTTTGGTTATACCAAAAACTGTTTTGGAAATGATGATGGCAACATATGTAAAAATTTGCTTGACACAATTGATGTGTGGAATGTTGTAAGAGGTGTAAGAGCTCCCAATAAAATGATTTAAATAAAAAAAGGAATTTACTGGTGTTTTATGAGTTAGAGAACAAAGTTAAACATTAGCTTTGTTCTCATGAAACTTGCTAAAAATCTAATAAGATAATGGGAATAAAATCTTCAGGAATTTGAAGTTTGTTCATATGTGAAAAAGCAGTTATTCATGATTTCCAGAAAACAAAGGTAGCCTCAGAGATCCTTCTAGAAACCATAGTCCAAATTCGTTCTAGGTATTATAAAAGATGTACTCCAGTGTTGCAGATGAATTTGTTTATCAGTGAGGTTTGGGGTCGACTCGGAAAGTTGGAAGTCAGGCTCTTTCTAGTCATCGGTCTCTCTTTTTCTTGTGCTGAAAAGGATCCTTTGCTCAGTTTCAAGTCAATAAGCTAATCGAATTCTGTTATTTGTATATAGCATAAAATTGACCTCAGCGGAGGATATGACATAACATCACATCAGAGCACTATCAAGAAGACACATTTTTCATGAACAGGATTGTTTCCAACCCCCCGCCCCCGGAAATCAAGACATAGACTCAAAAACACACATTGCATTTCTGTCCCAAGCAGAGAATCATAGGCTTCAACAAGGAGAAGGCAGCCAGCCTCCATTTTAATGTCCCTTCTTCAGTTTCTAGGACCATTCTGTGGAAAGAAGTGTTTTTATAAGACGCAGACAGAATTCATTTCCATTGAGTGTTCTTAATGGCTCCTGTCAGAACAAAACAGCTGGGAAACATATGGTATCCATTTCCCTGTATCACTTGGAAAAAATTTCTCATGTAAATAAAGCCAACATAAAAGAGTAGCCCTTTGAACCCTTGACCTTATACAAGACATAAATATATTGGTACAATGCATTCGTTGTATTGACCCACTGAGGCCTGTGCCTTCACGGTTTTTATGGAGACCTGAAGTGCACATTTCCAAGAAGTTCTGACAAAATTAGGGTAATTGGCAAAATATTAGCAAACCAGACCTGCTAATAAGTGTGTGTCTCACCAACTGGCTCTGAAATATAGAAGTGTTTCGGACTATATTTGGAAATCTTCAGAAAATTGATGAGTAGAATTAAAGGCATGCTTATACATTATAAACCCTATGACCACTATCTCTATGCTATTTTAAATAAGTAAGTAACCATGTGTCCTTGTAAAAAGAACAGAAACCCTTGGCAGAAATTTCTGGCACACACTAATTTTTCATGAGCTTTACATTTTTAGGGATAAAAATACATATAAAAGAGAGGAAAACTTTTAAATGTATAATGGACCCATTAGAATTGATCTTTGCCTTTGCAAATTTATATTCCACAAATAACTTTGGGAAATTCAGGTCTTGGTGATAATCAGCCCTTCTGTGGTTACTAGCAGGACTTTGTTCCTTTTGAAATTAAGCTGTAGGTCCCAGAGAAGGGTGCAACATGGGTATTTTTAAAGAAGATCTAATGTTTTGTTTTGTTTTGTTGCTAAGTGAGATTCAGCTTTAAATGTAAAAGGGCTTCCAAAAGTTCTGTTATCTTTTCTTCTCATTTTTCCATGAACTTTTTGAGGCCCCTTCACATTAGCATTTATTAACTATCTTCTCTGTGCCAAAGACTGTCCAACTAAGAGCTCAAACCAAGACAGGAAGAAGCCATCCAGTCCATTCTGACCCCGAGTGACCCTTCCAGACAGAGTGTTACTAATTTCCCTGCAGGTTTCGGAAGCCGCTACTCTGTGTGGGAGTGGAAAGCCTCCTTCTTCTCCCGTGGAGTGATTGGTGGTTTCCAACTGCTGACTTTGTGGTTACCACCCAACTCTCTAACATTCTCCTCAGTAGAGAGACAGCAACACTCTCTCCAGAACTCACAGTGATCGTTTCTTAGACTCTAAAAAGCCAGAACCAGAAGGGCCTCTTAGATTGGCTGAATATCCTCTAAAACCTTCTGAAAAATTGCAAGTCTCTGGAGAAGGACTTCCTCAGACTCGGAGCACTGGGTCTCGCCATCTAATTTGATTCCAGAATTTCAATGAACTCCAGTAGGACCCATTCCCAGCAGAAGGAAGAATAACCGTTGGTCAACATTTAGGGAACTTTAAATAAATCACATGCCATTTTTCACCCCAGGGATCTGGTGACTGTTGCAGAAATTAAAGACCCAAGTATACATGAGTTCTTAAATTATTTTCCCAAAGCACAAAAATCACACGCATATGTATGCTTTCAGGTCAAATGCTTCCCACCTGCTCCTGTCCCAGAAGAAGAGGTCTCTAGTTGGAGGGCATGTTCCAGAATCTTCCTCTTTTTATCAGGGAGAATGCAAACTACATGGAAAGGGAGTGCAAATCCATCCCTCAGTGGCATGCTGATTTCCAGGTGTGCTGGCTCACCTGGTGACAAGCTCTGGGAGTGTCAGCAGTGTTAAGATGGCTGGGGAAGGCTAGTTTCTCAACTTGCTTGTCCTTGAGAGGAGGCACAAGTGGATTCTCAGATGAGGCTAACTGGAACTGGACCTGGTTTTAATCTTTCACTTCCAGATGTGTCTAACTGTTTCACTTTCTGCCCCATCACAACCAGACGCGTACATTCAAACCAACCCATGACCTTCCTGTAAGCTGTGCACAGTAATGAGAAAACCCAGACTGCTGTTCCACCTTCTTTTTACCACTTCCTTCCAACTTTCTTATTTTTCCTATTATTATGCTTATGTATTTTACAACGTCCCCACCACTGGAGGACCATGTTCAAGGCCGGAGAACACGCTCTGTTGTGAAGTCTTGGTAGAGTAGACTGCCGCTTTGTGCGCCAGAAGCACACACAAGGCGTCTGTGCAGTAGGTGACGGAGATGCCCTCTGTTCTCCCTTAATCCACCATCTACTAAGCACCCAGCAGGCCTTGGTTGAGTGTGCCCGGTATTAAGTAATGCCTCTGCCTGCATTAAGTGACACTTCTTAAAGGCACACATAACACGGAAGATGTATGCACGCACGCTGCTTAGCTCCCTAACTTGGCCCCAAAGCTTGTTTAACCTAAAGAGCACACCCTCTAAGTCTGTTAGAGTACACATGTCATTAGTATGAAGTACTGCCAAGTTGGTGGATAGATTCAGGGAATAAGCGTAAATATCTGGGTCTATTTTTCTCTAGCTTTCTGTTTTGTTCTGCCTTAAGGAATTTTTAACTAATATCTCTAAATTAATTGTATTCCAGTGGTCAATAGGAATTATTTGCTTTGTGGATAGAAGTCCTCTCCAATTCATCCCTTTTACACAAGAATTTAATTTGCGCATGGCTTGACGTGACCATGACTGCTCGCAAGGCCAGGGTTTGTTGAGCATTCCACTGTAATCTCCTTCCCTTTTAATCTGTTGCTGTTGTTAGTTTCTAGCTCGAGCTGGAACTGTGGCGTCTCCACCCTCATGACAAACGCCCAGAAGCCCACGGGTATTGCAGATGTGTACGGCAAGTTCCGTCCGGTGAAGCGGGTGTCCCCCCTGAAACATCAGCCAGAGACCCTGGAGAGCAATGACAGCGATGACCACAAGAACCCCAAGGCGGACTACCAGAAGGGGGATGAACCGGAGCCGGCGCCCCCGCCTGAGGAACTCGGCCCCGCAGATGGAGAGGTGGGGCCTCCGGGGAAGGGCACAGAGCCCAGCACATTGCTGGGCGAACTGGAGCACTACGACCTCGACATGGATGAGATTCTGGATGTGCCTTACATTAAATCCAGTCAGCAGCTTGCCTCCTTGACCAAGGTCCCTTCAGATAAAAGGATTCTGGGTTTATGCACAACTCTCAATGGGCTTTCTGGGAAAGCCTGTCCTGCGGGAATCGCTGAGAACCCGCCGTGCCCCCCCACACCCTTTTGTGTTCTTTCTCCCGTGAGAAGTCCGCACCTGAGAAAGGCCTCCTCTCTCCTGCCCAACAAGCACAAGCTTTCCTCCGAAGAGCCGGAGCGCTCACCCCCTCTGGTGAAAGGTGGCTCCACGTATGAGCCTGAAAGCCAGAGCAAGGACTTCCTACACAGTACCTTTAGTGACCCGCACAGCCGAAAAGTCGAGAAGGCCAAGCCAGACTGCCCCCACAGGGCCTTCCATCCGCAGGCCTCTGCTGCAGAAGCCAAACCAGAAGAGCAGATCGGTGATTTGAGCTGGACCTGCCCCCAAGGCCCGGAAGAAAGGAGCGAATATGCCAAAAGAACAAAAAGCATCTTAAACCTCGTGAGGGAAGGGCAGCTCTCTCTCCTGGTGAGTCTGGTCTAGCCTGTCTGCACAGGACTAATCTCTGCGCTCTGTTTTGATCAGTGCCATTTAACAGTCACACAACAGTGCTGCACTTACTCCGCCTCTTGACTTGTTTCATCTTCAATTAGGGCTTTAGTTGAGGGATGTACCTTTTTCAGTTAAAGAAAGAAGGAAGAGATTCACCTATGGAAAGACAAACAGCTTTAGAGAGAGTGCTGTTTTTATTTTAACTTTACATGGGGGTCAACTGGGATGGGAACACTTAATCTAAAACAAAAACAAAGAAAGCCCAGCACTTTCTTCAACTTGAATCTTAATGTCTGTCTTTTTGGCTTTTCCAATTGTTCCCAACTGTCTCACTCAGTTGTCAGTTCCTTGCTGATGGTAACCCTGCCAGATATTTGGACAGAGGATCTTCTGTTTTATCCTGCTCATTATTCAGAAGACTTGGACCAGGATGTTTGAAAATCATTTGCAGAGAGAAACTTACCCTAGAGCTTGATTGCCCTCTGACCCACCTGGCGTTGCAGCTCTGAATATCTAGGGAGCATGAAAACTCTTTTTCAAAGACTCTAGACACAGATTTATATGACGTAAGAAAAGCCTGTTAAGCTTAGACTTATGCAGAAATTATACACCATCTGCCTACCATGTTGCTTATTGACTTCCTTGTTTGGATCAAATGGTGGCAAACCTGGGTTGATATTACAATGTTAATTAAAGCCCCCTCTAAAAAAGTGACCATTTCTTGGCTGTGTGCCTCTGGCTAGTTATCTAGGGCCACACCTAGATAAATGTAGATGTGCTCAGTCCATTATCACAGCTCTCATAGCTTCAATATGACAATATGATGCAACTGTGTTAATAAAACATTTTTTTTAATTTTCCATTTTATCCTAAAAATGCCTTTTCCCTTCTTCCTTCTCCTCCCTGTCTGTTTCTCTTTAGCTCATAGGTCTCTGTTGTTGCTCTTTGTTTTCATGGCCAGATCGTAACACCTCTCAGTTTACCCAATTATACCAGTCAACCAGTCCCAGCTCAAGCACTAAACTTCTCCACCCATTGCTGTGGAGTCAATCCCAACATATGGAAATGTGTATAATGTGTAAAATATATGTGAAATTTCACACGGGGGGGGGGGCGGGGCTCTTGGCTACAACCTTCCCACAGGCAATCGCTAGACTTTTCGTGGTGCCACTGGGTAAGTTCGTATCACCTCCTTTAGGTTAGCAGCTGGTGACACTAGAAAATCAAAGGTCTGGTAACCTACAGACCCCTTTGAGAATGAGGTTAGGAATGAAAAAGTCTAGAGACCTCATGGAAGCACCAATATCTGCATCCATCGTGTAACTTGAAACTAGTCGATTCTCTAGTGCAAATCAGCATTCTGAGCTTATTCACTGAACAAATCTACAACAGGTAATCAAGCAAACCTTGACACCTCAAGGCTTTAGTGGTCAGGAGAGAAGCAGACATGAGGAACCAGTCACTTACCACAAGTGTCACTGCGATCACTCATTGACTCTACCCCTCTCACTGTGTTTACCTGGAGACTTGGCAATTGAGAACATAGGTTCTAAATATTATATACAAAAAAGAGTGTAACAGGAAAAATTAGAATTAGTAGCAAGGAACATGATTTATTAGATCCCCATTTCTGCAGTCACTCTTCTTCTCAGTGACTAGAGCAAAAGGCATCTCTCACCCCCACACCCCACTCCCCGCATATCATTCTGATTTATTGACTGGAGTTTTCTATTGTTACTGTTTAAACAGCCACATTTAGCTGCTGACAATTTGGACAAAATTCACGACGAAAGGGGAAACAATCTGCTGCATATTGCCGCATCCCAGGGCCATGCAGAATGTCTGCAGCACCTCACTTCTCTGATGGGAGAAGACTGCCTCAGTGAGAGAAATGCCGAGAAGTTGACTCCTGCTGGCCTGGCCATTAAGGTGAAGGGGATGGGGGGGGGGGGGGGGGCGTGCTGCCTCTCTACATCTGAAAGTTGTCTTTCTGTGCTTTCAAGATCCCCACTAAACTGAAGTGCTAGAACAGAAAAAGAAGCAAGCAGCACATGAACAGAGCACATTGAAGAGAGGAATCGTTTTCTTGTTCATGGTTTTGAAAACTAGAGCGTATCCTACTCCCTGTTGCTGAGTCGACTGCATGTCAACTGACAGCCGCTGTGGGGTTCTTCTGGGGAGCTGCAAATAGCTTAGATCTGACCCTGTCACCAGTAGCCGAACATATAACCCTCCACACCACTAGGGCTCTTGGAGAGGGTGTATCAGTTTACTAGCCAATAGATATAATACACTTCAAATCAATTAATAAAGGGAAAAGAAAAGGATTTGTTGTGGTTCTAAGAACTTTTGCTGTTCATGATGACTGGAATTTAGAATCCAAGTCATCTGTCAGAGACAAATGAGGAAAAAAGTGTTAAGGGACGGTAGCAGTGGAGAGTATTTCAGATAATCAAGCAGTATTTTATTATGAATGTCTGGCATATCTGGGGTTGTTTAGAATATGTGGTTCAGTTTGCATTCAGATCTTGCAGAACACAGAGGTTTGCCCAAACAACACATAGTGGCGGAGGTGAGGTGGAGGTGGTTTTCAAAAAATTGTGGGAAAATGGAATGAAAAGGAATAGAATTTTTCCGTGGAATTCATTTTATTACATTCTAAAAGAAATTTCTGAATTGTGAATTGAATGAATGTCAACACAGCAGATTTGTTTTCTATTCAACAAGTCTTGTGCATTTTGCTTCATATCATTAATTTCATTCTCCACAGTGTGATATATTTGTTTAACTCCTCACTGCGTTCCCCATTTTCATTCTTCCTTCTTTCCTAACCGTTCTGAACTTTGTCCTTTTGATCGCAAATGATATTCTCAGGTGTGCTTACCTCTTTTGTATTACTGTTCTTTATACAGACCAATTTATTGCTTGGCTGAAAATTGAGCTAGTAGGCGAGTTCAATTGCAGATCTGAAGGGTGACTAAAGGCCAAAATATCTTGAATTATGCCAGCTTCTATCTTAAATCTGGTTTGTTTGTTTGTTTTTGAATGATTTTGAGTTGTGTTCCACGTTTTTATCCCACTATACCCAAGATCTTCTAATGTGATTCTTTTCAGAGCACTTTGTAGTGGGAGCTAGTCCCAGTCTGGTTCTTCTGCTCTCAGTTGTGGGACTGGGGTTCAAGTCCATTAGTTGAGTTAGTTGTTTCCACACTTTTTCCGTTTTCTCCACTCTTCTTTTCTCCAGACAGGAAGAGACCCATAGTTGCACCTTAGATACTTACTCCAAAGGTTGCTCACCAAATCAGGATATACCAAAACCAAACTCACTGCTGTCAAGTTGATTCTGACTCATGGTAGCCCAGCAGGCAGGGTGGAGCTGCTCTTGTGGGCGTCTGAGACTGGACCTCTTCTAAGACAGCAGACAACCTCATCTTTGTCCCTTAGTGCTACTCCTGGTTTTGAAATGTTGACGTAGTGGTTAGCATCTCTGTGCTTAACCAAGGCTACTGTAAAGTGGGTTATAGAATGTCCTTATGGTCTATCCTGTGCCTGTTGACCCTGGTGTCCCCAGAGATTATGATCCCCAGTCTAAGGGTTCATTCCTTCAAAGCATGTAGCAATGTTTAAGAGGTTTTCATAGTGTTTACTCCTGTGTGCTCTCCACATTCATGGATTTATTTACAATGAAAGTAAATACCCATGCACAAATACACATCTGTCAAATAGTGCTGCATCCTGTAGGTTTATCCACACTTCTACATGTAGATCATCATGATCGCACATACATAACAGTACTTGCCCCTATTGCCTCTAACTCTTATACTATTCTTAGTGTCTTCCCCTGACTCCATCATGCTCTGCCAACCTCAAGTTAACACATCTGCTCTCTAGCAAATAATTTACCCTCCTTTTCCCCTCTCACCTTGATAACCGACAAGGAAAGCTTTAGAGCAAAAGTTTTCTTAAATTTTTATGAGAGTGACCGTATGTAATATTTGTCCTTTTGTTATTGATTGGTTTCAGGCTCACACATGCTATGACATGTTTCACACATCGAAGCTGTTCTCTAACTTTCTGTAGTATTCCACTGTGTGTACGTACCGGCATTGACTTATTCTTTCTTTCATTGCTGGGCATTGAGATTGATTCCATCTTTTTGCTATTGTGAAGAGTGATGCGATGAACATGGTATTTCCACAAATTCCTTGAAGCCCCCTGCTATTAATGCCAATGAGGGATAGTGTTAAATTCTAGAAACTCTTGTAAAGGAAAACATGGGCTTTGAAAGCACTACAGTGAGTGCCTCTGTAAAATATAACACATCACTGTAAAGCTAGCTTATACACTCAAATTACTTTTACAATCTTTGGCACACAGCTATAGAATTTAGTCACTAGGAAGCCAAAGTGTAATCCAGAGAAATATATCTTGCACTTCTGCATATGTACTTTGCTTTGCATAATAATTGTGCTTTCTGAAAGTTCATAACCATAATTCTTATAAATGGATTTATAACTGGGGAGACTAGCAAATGAAAAAAAAATCTGTGAATTCTTTAGAGAATGTGTTATATTTGGGAAAAAGACCCTCATTTATATTTTTATAACTTTGAATTTTTGTATCTTTAATCCATTTGCCATACAGTAGGATTTGGATATATTTAGAAGTTATTTTCTATGTTATATAATTTTTCTCAAAGGAGGGTATGATTTCATATATAGTGAAGAAGATATTTATCTTTTTCAGCTTAAATAAGAAATCTATGACTCAGGAGACAATCACAGTTGAAAGATGCTATGATAAATTAGCACTCAGTATATAGATAGTTCTGTATTTATAAGATATTAAAGTTATGATGAACTTCATTTCATACTTTTATTTTTATACATATTACCATTAATAATATGTACTATAATATGTAAAATATAGTGCATGGCATAAATTTCTGGTGTTATTCTGATATTTACTTCAAAATTTTCAACATTATGATTTATTAAAATATCGATAAAAATAGACAAGAGTAATGAAAAAAGAAGGTATGTGTCTCCAGGTATTTTCCAGATCTTTTCCTAAGAGGTTCTTTAAGAAATCTCTGTCATGAATTTGCACTGGTTCTGTCTGGGTCAGTCATCGCCAAGGACACATCACCAGAACAGACTCAAAAATAGGGTGGACAGGAAAGCTATCTGGAATTAGAAAAAATAACAGTTGAAGCTTTGCCAAAAACGTACCTTCCTTCTTGCAGAAGCAACCACTAGAAATTAGTATTTTTTAACTTTTATTGTGAATTAGGTGAAGGGTTTCAAATGGGCAATATTATTTTCAAAATTTATATGCATTTAGAAACCTTGGAAATCCTATGAGGCATGTCCATTTCTTTCAAATCTTCCATTTTAATCCCCTCAATGTCCCATGTCTATTCAGCCTTTTCCACGTGTTTCTGTTACTATTTCTCTTTCTTTCCTAACCCTCTAGACTTTGTCATGATGTAAATGCTGTCTTTTTTGGTCTTCAAATGGTTGATTAACCCACCACCGGGGTGAGTTCGGCAAGCTTTCCCTCATATTGATAACTGTCCTAAGTTACCCCATTTAAACATGGCAGCCAACCGCGCTGCTTTGAGTTTGTGTCACTCTCCTACACTCGGCCAATATTCCAACCTCATACACCTGGCTCCTGAAAGGATTCGCTATGCCTTTTCCAAGGCTCTCATCCCTGGGCTTTGCCTGTTGTTGTTGTTGTTCTAAGTACCATACCAAATCTGTCTAAGTGTACCATGTCCTGTATGATCCCATTTTCACCTCATTGACTGGTTTAAAGGGCAAGTTGGAATCATCCCGTCTGACCTTTGTAGCCCAGGGACTGTCTGTAGTCTCCTCTGTGCCAGAACTTATAGAGGAGTTGGAAGAGAGTCCCATCTTGAGCTGGAGACTACCTATAGTTAGTTCAACAACCTCTACGGGTCCCGCAGGTACTGTGTGAGACACCTGCAATGCAAATTTAAACAAATCAGAGTCCCTCTTCCCGAGGAACTGATAATCTGGTGGATGAGGCAGGTAATTTAATAAATTATACACATACACGATCTAACCCAGTGGAAAGACAGGGTTTGGGTCTGCTTTTGAGAAGATGTTCCACTGGCGACATGGTTAAATACTTAGCTCTTGACCAAAAAGTCACCATTCAAACCCACCAGTCAGTCTGCTTTCATACAGATGATAGTCCTGGAAACCCTCTGAGATGATTAGATTTTCTCCCGTTGGGTCACTATGAGTCAAAATCAGATAGAGAGCTCTGGGTTTGATTTTTGGTTTTTTATTATTTAAAGAAGTCCTGGTGGGACAATGATTAAACATCCGGCTGTTCACTCAAATGTCAGTGGCGGGCACACACACACACACACACACACACACACTAGCCACGCCATGGGAGAAAAACCCTAGTGATCTTGCTCATGTAAGTGGTATAACCTGGGCAGTCGTCCTATGGGATGGGAGTTGAAGTTGATTCTCCAGCACACAAGAATCTCAGAAGAGGATGGTACTTACGAAACTTGATAGCTATTGAGCTAGCCCTCTCTATACACTTCAGTGGTATCCCTGCGATATAGTGGCATAGCGGTTTAAGCACTCAACTGCTTACTGAAGGGCAGTAATGCATACCCACTGCCATAAAGATGAATGGCAGATTGCCGCTATAAAGACTACAGCCTCAGAAGCTCTATGGGACAATTCCACTCTGCCCTATCTGGGGCCTGTGCTGTGTTCGTTCCTTCTCAAACTTGTCTACTCATTATACTATTGCCAACGTAGATACAAAGCATAAACTTACATAGCATGTTTTAGTGTCTTTATTGTTATTTTTAATTAAAAATGCATATATTCTTAAGACTCAAAAGCTTGTACCTTTTACAGATTTGGTGTGTCAGGTTTTCCATAATTCTCAACAGGGATTTGAAGAAGAGGAGTGTTTTTTCTATATCCTTTTTACTTTTAAACAGCAATCTGTACAGATATTTTAAAATAAATACCTCCTCCTTTAGAAATCTGCCCTGAAACTTCGCTGCCTGCATCCATTCATTAATCCTGATGGGCATTGCTGGAGCACAGAGAATCCTCAGGAGTTATCATTCTTAGGTTTTTTGGCCTTCTTATGAGCATCAGGAACTAACTGGTGATTTCTATCTCTAGCACAGCTCTGTTGTCATTACATACAAACAGGCTTGATAAAGTTGGAAGGTGGTTGTTCATAATATGAGCCACTGACAGGAAACAGACTAGGAAATCAAATAAAATGGTTACCTGAGAAAAGATGCTTTGAAGTTATAGCCAGGTTTAATAACACTTCTTTTCTTTCTTAACTTCCTTAAAGGGAACATAATAAGGACTTGCTAGTTACACAAAGAACTTACTGACTGCATCTGGTTGGCCCCGTATTAGATATTCTGAAAGTTTAAGGCACTATTAAAAGTCATTTGGGAATAATGAACTAACATATCAGGAAGAAAGGTTTCAAAAAGGAGATGAGAGAATCTTCTTTAAAAGGTCCAGCATGAGAAAATATTTAGTAGGAAAGCATTGAACTGCTAATCCCAAGATCAGAGATTCAAATCTACCAGCCCCTCCCTGGTAGGCAATGAGGCTCACAAACTCTAGGAAGTAGTTCTGCTTTGTCCTGTACAGTCACTATGAGTTGACATTGACAGCCCAGCAATGGGTAAACTGATTTGGAATTGAATAATGAACACTCTTTTCATTTCCTTTTCAGTTCTTTTCATTAAACTTTCCTTTTCAGTCCTTTTAATTAAACCTAAGTGGAAAGTACAAATCTGATGGAAATATGAGTTAAAATATATAATCTTACTCATAGTGCACTTCTGAAAAAGACAGGCCAGACTCACCAGGAAGAATTTTCCCACTAGAATTAAATAACAATTTTTTTCTTCCTACTTATATCTATAACAAGTAATTGTTGTTGTTGTTGTTGTTGTTGTTGTTGCATGCCCTAAGCAGTTCAGATCCCGAGCAACCCTATGGGCAGCAGAATGCAACAATGCCCAGACCTGCAGCATCCTCACAACTGTTCTTATGCTTGAGTCTATTATTTCATAGTAGTCATACAATATTTCCATCTGTTTTATATTGATATCTTATTTAAGTGCTGCCTCCATATACAACTCAACAAAACAATTAGACCTACTAAGAACTTGATGAGCACTCCACCCAACAACAGGATGTCCACTGTTCTCAGGTGCACGTGGAACAGCATAAGGCTCTTAGGCCAGAAAACCAGTGTCCGTAAATTGGAAAAATTGAAATAATATAAGGTATATTCTCTGGTCATAATGGAAAGTAGCCAGAAAGCAATAACAGAATGTGACTGTGAAAATCTCAAACTATGTGCAAACGAAAAGATGTTTCCCTAAATAATCAATGGGTCAATGAAGAAATACAGGAATTATTGGGCAATAAAATAAAATAGAGAGGCATCAAAAAGAAAATACAGTTTAACAGTTTAAGCAGTGCTTAGAGGGAAATATATAGCTGTATGTGGGTGTAAAAAGAGAAAAAAAACTATCTTAAATCAATAACCTAGTCTTCCAGGTAAAGAAATGAGAAAAAGAAGAGGAAACTAAATTCGAAGAAAGCAGAGAGAATGAAATAAAGGCTAGAACCGAAATAAATACAATGAAGCAGAGAAAGAAGATCCACTCTTTGGAAGGATCAACACAGTTGACGAATATTTAGCTAGACTTATCCGGAAAATGAGAGAAGACTCAAATTCCTAAAATCAGAAATACTGCTTCATATTTCTGTGTAAATAATAGTACATGTGAACTTCCTTGCTAGCATATTCTCAGTTACTGAGAGTGATTTTTTTTTTCTATTCCTGGGACTCACTTTGCCTGCACAAATTAAGTCATTTAAGAAAAGCCTGTAATGAAAGGATTGCATCCATAAGGGTGCATAAGTGTAGGGAATCCAGAAAGAGCCCAGGAACTGCTACCAGCCTTCAGCCTGAAGGAGGTGGAGAACTTCAGAGGGAGGGTTTAAGGACTGGTTGGTGGTTTTTGGGGATCTGTGACTGATCACGAACTTGGCCAATGGCAGGTCATAGTGAAGAAGCCCAAACTCAGCTTCTCATTGCTATTTCCTGCTGCTGCTTCTCAATGACCAAACCCAACCAGAAACCACAGACAAAGGGGACCAGTCCACACAGATCAGGGTAGATCACAGGGCAGAGAAGAGAACAAGTGGGCAGCCGGAGACACTTCTGCATCCACCCCGTTATGCTAGCTATGTGGAACTGAGAGAATAAAATCTGCATGTGAACAGTTAGGAACTGACTGCTTGAACCCCCAGATCCAAAGAGGGCAAGTGAGCAGGTCATCTCCTTTCTATTCCTTTTTGAGTTAGCTGGCCTGCTGGAAAAGTTCAGTGTTCCGAAATAATCTCATTATCCCAGCTCAAATGCTACCTTCACTGAAGCCTCCTAGGTTGTCTACATATCTTGATCATTCTTTGTAATTTTCACACACATATGATAATGCCTGAAAGCGTCCACTTCTCAGCAAATGCTTAAAGGTGGTAAGGAAGTTTGAATTTTAAAAAATCAAGAGAGTAATATCTGGTTTTATACAATCCTCACAAAGACTGTCAGAAAATTCTACTCCAGTTCATTCTGCCCACTTTTACTTTACTGCCTCTCTTGAGCTCTCTGGAAATAATTTTTTTGTTTCCCAGAAATTATGAGAATTGTGGATATTTTCTCTTCCGCAACATTACAACAATGACAAATGGTGCTTCCATAAGAATGCATACCATTTTAAAATGTATTTTACTAATTCATACAATCATAAAGCCACTGAATGAAATTATTCCCTCCACTGTTGAATGTATTAACTCTCTCACATTCTGTCAGTTCAAAATTACTGGTCTATTGTATAATCCATCAGTGAAGAATACTAATTGACTGACTTTGCATTGTGTTGGCTTGCATATAGAGTAATTGATATGTTCACACTTTGCTGGTGTTGATGTAAAATGATCAGCCACCTTGGAAAGCAACTAGACAGTTTCTTCTAGTGGCAAATATGTACCTACCAGAAAACTCACTCTACCCATACGCATTTACTCAAGAGAAAAAAAGACTCATACATGAGTATTCACAGTGACTGTATTCATCCCGCCCCCCCCACCTTCAAGGGGATAAGTAAATTGTGATATATTCATATGGTGGATAACAAACTTATAAGTAATAGCTTGGATGACTCTCATAGACATTATGTTGACTAAGAGGAGAGCGATACGTAAGTGTCTAATATTTTTTTTTGCATCACTGCCCTCTGGTGGGAGTGGGAGGCCCAGCCTTGCTCCTGGATTGCTGCAGCTAGATTTGAACGCCCAAGCCCATGGGCCGCAGTCTCACACTCAACCACTAGGCAACTGGGGCTCACCAAGTGTCTAATATTTTTAAGAGACATAATATCAGTGGTTATTTGGAGCAGAGGGGACGTGGATGAGAACAAAGCAATAAAAGAAAACTAAGTGAGGGGAATGTTCAATAGCTTGAGTGTAGCAGTAATGTTCAGAACATACATATTTGTCACAGCAATGTCCTGGCTTAGGAATTGTGCTGCTCACCACAAAGCCAGCAACTCAAACCTACCAGCCACTCCCTGGGAGAAGCATGAGGCCCTCTGTTCCCATAAAGAGCTACTGTCTCAGGAGGGCAGTTCTCCCTTGTTCTGTAGGCTTGTTATGGGTCAAATCAACTCAATAGCCGTGAGCTTGTGTTTGATTCATATTGTCAAATTAATCAGATTCCACATTAAAAACTAAGTTGAAGATAATTGGTTTAGGGTTAGGGTTAGAAAAAATTATAAAAGTATAAGAAAAAAATAATTGGCAAAATGTACTTCAGTGAAATTCTTCACTTGACTTAAAGACAAAACCACAGACCAAAGAAGATAATGTCATTGGTTGCCCCTGAGTCAATTCTGACCCATGGAAACCCAATGTGTGTAGATAGGGTCTTTAAGGTTGTCACCTTTCAGGTAAGATCCTTAGACAGATCTTCTGAGGCATCCCTGAGAGTGTTCAAACTATAAACCTTCAAGCTAGTAGTGAAGTACTTAGCCATTTTCACCACTATGAGGTGATATAACTATATTTTGACTAAATCAAGCCAGATGGAGTGAATATTCAGATGATCCCTTCCCTTGATAAACTTGACACCCATGAATTTTTTCAAACCAGAGTAATACTGAATGTCTCTTTCTTTTTTCATCTAGAATGGTCAGTTGGAGTGTGTTCGCTGGATGGTGAGTGAAACAGAAGCCATCGCAGAATTGAGTTGCTCCAAGGATTTCCCAAGCCTTATTCATTATGCAGGTTGCTATGGTCAGGTATGAAAGAGTTTTTAAGCATGGTCCCTTGGTGTCCCATATATCCTTTACACTATTTATCATTTTATTTTTCCATTAAATCCAAGTGTAAAACATAATAAAAATGTATCCAAAGATCCATGTACAATGATACTTATTTTAGTACTCTTTTAATTGAAGAAAAATTCTGATAATGTACTGTATATACTCAAGTATAAGCCAACCCAAATATCAGCTGAGGCACCTAATTTTACCACAAAAAAAAACTGCCTTAAAAATGTGCTGAAAAATTCAGCTTATACACGAGTCTATGCTGTAAATATCCCCCAATATCTTTAATGAGGGAAATAAATGAAGGTTCTTCCTTAGAGTAGAATTTTATGGTAAATTCTTTTTGTTGGGGGGCACACCACTGCCCTTTGGTGGTGTGGGAGCTTCTCAGCCTTGCTGAGGAGAGCTGCTGCTGGATTTGAACCACCAAGCCCATGGGCCACAGTCCCACACTCAACCACTACGCCACTGGGGCTCAGCCCCTGGGAAATTCTTATTAAATAAAAATGCATGTTATAAAACTATTCCTATAACATAGTACTAATTTTGAATTTTGGAAAGATAATGAGAGAGAAGACAAAAGAAGAAAAACAATATAAACTTATATGTTGATAATCGTTATCACTCAGGGTGGGATGACAGAAGGTTCTTTTACTCTCTCTTTTGTGATTTTCTAGATTTTTTATAATAAATATGTTTTATTTTTGTAAAAGTGAAAATGATATATTTTCTGGAACCCAAAGTTAAGGAGAATTTTTTGTTAAGATTACAAACTCCAAAGATACGGTTGCTAAACAAAGCATGGTGAAAAAATTAAATGGTGCCCAGCTACAAGACAGAATAGTGTCTGGGATCATAGAGGCCTGTTTCCAAACAGACAGCCATCTAAGGGAGATGGTCCACATGAAAGAAGGACACCAGCCTATGTTCCCCAAGGATCATAAATTATATAACCCAAAGCCGAAGGAGGGAATTGTATCAGAGCTTAAATTGTGAGATTCCGGTTTACAGAAGTTTTGATGAGAGTAAAAGCCCCAAATACATTTGCCAGATCTACACAGGACATAAACCTCTGGTGATTTCCCTCTAGTCTTGAGAGATAAGAATAAACTAGTTATCAAACAGAGAGTATTGGAGAATGACTATAGGAGATCAAAATGATAAATCTAATTCAATGGTTAAAATCTTTCCTCTTTATTCCCTTCTGATGCTCTTTGTGCTTGATCTGGATTTTAATATTTTCTGGGGGGATGTTTCTTTCCACATTGAGGAATGATATATTTTAGCATTATAGATAGCATTCTTGAATCTTTGTTACATATTTTTCAGTATATGAAACACAGGATTGACAAACCTATAGAAACAACAATTAGAATAAGAGTTCCTGGGAGAAATGGGAGATATGGGGAGGGTTAGTAAAGGGGAGCAGATATTAAAGAGTTCAAGAAGGAAGAAAATGTTTTGAAACTGATTGTGGTAACATTTGTACAATACTGATTGATGTGAATGAACTATGGAATGGTATGCTAGCTGTGTTAGCTCTCAAATGATTTTGAGAAAATAAACAAAAGTGAGCAGGCATACTAAGAAGATGACTTCTACATTAGAGAATCCTCATGTTACTAAGTGACATAAAGATCGCATTAAGCATAAATAAAACATTTCATTTTCTCCTTTTTAAGGAAAATAAGTAAGTGTAAGTTATTTTTTAAAGTAGAACCATATTATGCCGCTCTCCACCTTTTATATAAAGGCAAACAACTCAACACTGTGTGAACATAGATTTAGTTGTATTTGTTTGTGGCAAAGGAAATTGTTTCACATGCATTTAACCACATCCCTTTTGACTTCATAAACTTTCCTGGTGGCAATAAATAGTGGTACTGTCAACAAGATACTATGATTTTTCAAGGATAACCATCTCAAGCTTTAAAAGTAAATTTAAGAATATCAGTATTTATTTGGTGGAAGCCATGTTAGCCAGCACACTTTAATTGTGCTTCAATAACACCCAACATTTGCACACACACAGGCAAACACAGACATTAATGCTTATACACTGATCAAGTGCTGGCAGTATTTACTAGTGTATGCCAAGGTTTTGGGAAACAACTCTCTAGACAGTCAACTGGAAGAGGTCCATGTTTGTGCTCTTTCCAAAAAAATATGACCCAACAGAATAAGGAAACTATTGAACAATGGCATTGATTTCATATGCAACCAAAATTTTGCTGGAGCAACCAGGAATTTAAGCAGCATGCAGAAGCGGATGAGAAAAGAAGAATATCATTGCTGACGTCAGGTGGATCTTGGCTGAAAGCGAAGAAAGATGTTTACTTGTGTTTTATTGACTGTGCAGAGGCATTCACTGCAAGAATCATGACAAACAATGGAAACATTGAAAAGCCTCATGATTCCAGAACACTTAATTTTGCTGGTGGCAGAGTGGTTTTGTATTGGACTGCTAACTGCAAGGTCAGCAGTTTAAAACCACCAGGTGATCCCCAGGGGAATGATGGGATTCCTACTCTAATAAAGAGTTACAGTCTTGGAAGCAGTTCTCTTTAAGGTAACGGTGAATCAGCATCAACTCAATGACAGTGAGTCTGTTTGCTTTTTGTTTAATTGTGCTCTTGTGGAACTTGTCTCTGGATCAAGAAGCAATTGTTGGCACAAAACAAAGGGCCGTTGTATGGTTTTAAATCAGGAAAGCTATGCTTCAGATTGCATCCTCTCATCCTCTTTATTCAATCTGTGTGCTGTATAAATGGTCCAAGAAGCTGAAATATATGCAGAAGAATGGGCATCACGATTGGAGGAAGGCCTATTAGTAGATGACACAAACCTATTTTCTGAACGTGAAGAGGATTTGAAGCACTATTTGCTGAAGAGCAAAGAATACAGTTTTCGGTGTGGATTACAATTCGGTGTCAAGAACACAGAAGTCCTCTCTACTGGACCAAAAAACAGCATCATGATAGACATGATTTCATTCTGCTTGAATTCAGAATCAATGCTCATGGAAACACAGACAAGAAATTAAATAACATATTTTACTGGGCAAATTTGCTGCAAAATACCGTGTTATTATCTTAAAGAACAAAGATATCACTTAGAGGACTCAAGTGTGCTTGACCTAAGCCATGGCATTTCCAATTGTTTCATGTGCATGTGAAAAATGGACAATGAAAAACAGAGAGGAATTGATCCATGTGAGTAATGTCCAGTGAAAGCAAAGAATGGATTTCAATCTAGTTCCTCTTACTTGAGGGCTAGCTTCCATTTTCTCCCTTACTCTGTGGGTGAAAATACTATAGACTGCTAAAAGAACAAACAAACCTGAATTGGTGGAAGTAAGGAAGGACAGCCAGAATGCTCCTAAGATGCAAGGAGAGTAAGACTTCATCTCTTGCACTTTGGACATGTTATCAGGAGAGGCTAGTCCCTGGAAAAGGACACGATGCTTGGTACAGTAAGCAGGTTATCGAAAAAAGAGGAAGATGATGAATTGATACAGTGATGACAACACTGGACTCAAATATAGCAGCAATTATAAGGATGATGTGGCACTTGGCCATGTTTATTCTGCCAACTCAACAGCACCAAAAGTGTGTGTGTGTGTGTACATATATATTTCCGATGTGGCAAGTACTGTGCTATTGCTTTTTATATATGATTTGACTGATTTCGCGATTCTTACCACCATTTTATAGATGAGTAGGTTAAACAATGAAAAATGGTTTGTGTGCAGGGTCCACTGACTGGATTTTGACTTCATGCCTCTGGCTTCAGGAGCAGACTCCATTTTCTCCCTAAGCCTGCAGACTCTGAGCAGGGCATTCACACGGCCCAAGTGCACTATTTTACCCTGTGTTATCTAACAGTGTATTCTCAGAGTTAAATCCTTTCATGACTAATAGGAGAAGTGCATAACTCCATGAAATTTCTGACATGAAGAGAAAAAAAAACAGAAAAAATATTTTCAATTCTTAATAGATAAATTTTTAAATAAATTTGCCAAATGCTTTGTTGCTGCTAGGTGCCTTTGAGTCAGCACAGCAGAGCAGCACACAGCCTGGCCCTATGCCCTCTTTACCATTGTCCTAGCTGCTGTGTCAGTCCGTGCCCCAGGGGCCTGCCTCTCTTCCACTGCCCCTCTGCTTCACAAACAGCTGCTTTCTGCAAGATATTATGGCATTATGTTGTCTTTCATGTACTGTACCTACTTGCTCCTAGCTCTACAGCCTGCCGGTTCTACAAGTCTCCTTAATCGTCAACAGGAATTTTCTGAAGATGCCTTTTTTGTTGTTTATACACTGAAACCTGTGAGAACCAGAACTCAACAAGACAACCTTCCTTCCCCAGATCTCAAAAGCTTCTCAACATTGACAGGACGCAATTTACCACTTTTGTAGGAAATGTGTGTTCCTTCTCTGGTGGGTTTCCACATTCTATTAATTCTGGCTTTTG
Organism: Nesogale talazaci; assembly: GCA_004026705.1. Lineage (NCBI taxonomy): Eukaryota > Metazoa > Chordata > Mammalia > Afrosoricida > Tenrecidae > Nesogale > Nesogale talazaci. Next base: position 35,696 of record PVJH01013872.1, read on the forward strand.
CCTATTTTACTGTACTAGCAAAGGGAAAAAGGGCTTTTCCAATGACTGGAGATATGATCACTGCTAGTCTTTATCAAGAGTCCCAGTGGCATAGTGGATGAAGCTATCTGTTTCTGGAAACCGCTGAGTTGGGATCCCTGGCCATCAAGGGAAGCTTTTAATCTTCACAAGTCACTTTCAGTTTAATACAGAATTTGATGTATTCTCAAAGTGCCAACATAATCTTTTCATGGTATTAATTCCATTTGCTTATATAAAGCCTATCGGAGAGTGTCAGCTACCCAACAGTGGAAAGGCTTTCTTGCCCTCTTGGTGGGGCCTAGCGAAATGAAGAAAGAAGGAAGTGTGTTGCTGTTCTGAGACTCTGTAAATCACTGGGTTTTTGGAGGCTTTGTCTTAGGAAACGTTGCTTACCTATGCCAGTTTCTTTATTCAACTCTCACAGCAGGTTTCTCATAACTTTGAAGCCTCTGGGACAGAACAAAAGAAAATGCCCTTTCTGGAGCTGGTGGGTGATCCTGCTGCTTGCTTGGCTGGACTAAAGGGAAATATGGAAATAAGTGACCTATTTGAAGAGCCATGTCAAGCATTTGCTTCATGCTCCTATCAGTCTCCGGGTTGTTATTTCAAGCTGATAAGCATTTATAATGACCTAACGTACAGTTTTCAGCAGGGCAGCGGAGCAGCAGAAGGCATTCCTACCCGAGTGGAAAATGCAGGAGCCCATTAGAACTTCGAACTCTGTGCAGCCATCTGACATCCGCCGCAGCCACTTATGTAACAGATCACCTGTGGAGATGCTGGACTTGGAACCGTTACAAGGCTAATATTTTCCCAAGAAAGACTGTTATTGAACAGTTTTCTAATGGATTCAGCACATGCGGGTTTTCTACATCCAGCAGGCACTTTCGAATGTCCTGATTTTGTTTCTTCAGTAAATACCCCTGTAAAGGATAGTGCAGGGGGAAATTCCAACCTTGGTTTATTTTAGTTGCCCTCTGCCCTGCATATAGATTCTTAAAGGATCGGCTACATTTGACTCCCAATTTGTGTCTTTTTTTCTTGTAAAAAGTACCTTTAAATACTCCGGTGTGACAGGCTTGCCAGCAGTTTTTAGTGGCCTCCTGGAGTGATAGATCTTCGGGTGATAGAAATTGATTTTCCTTTTCTTGACACACGAAGTCTCAGAGGGTGCAATTATTTCCTTGCCTGATTGTACCTTGCAGAACTAGCCACAGGGACCGTGGAGGAAACACTGGGGGGACACTCTAGGAACTAGCAGGGGGAGTCCTCAAAGAAGTTTGCTTGGCTATGCCTCAAAAGAGAGATTATTGACAAAACTGTTGAGACAAAATTGTCTTAATTCAAAACTATTACCTATGGAAGGAGCTGTTTTCTGCACAACACAAGGGTCCCGTCTGTCTAGCGGTGTCCCACACAGCCCTGACCAGATGGGACCCTCTGCCCCCATCTTCTTGAGGACACTATAGGACCCTTTGACCTGTTTGGCATTGATCATTGATCCAGACTCCTGTCTTCAATATTGAACCCATGGCCCCTTGTTTTGTTTCTCAGTCATTCATGGTGACTTGAGCCCAGGGACTTCTTCTGTAAAACCAATCTGCCAGTCAGTGATGCGCATATCCCAAGAGGACCTTTGTCTCCCCGGGTGAGGTCTCCATTTTGACCTTTTTCCTTGATACTGAGAGATGTGCTTTGTTTTAAGATGCCTCAGCAGTTCCTAGCACTGGTCATGTGCAGTGGCAGGCATGCTGGTGAGAGGGCCGCGTCCACAGGCTGAGTGGTAATGTTGTTTTTCCACAGTTTACTTTTCAAAAGGCAAAATATTTCCCCGGAGTTTATTGTTTCACTGTCATGGGGAAGAAATACATAAACAGTGCTAAAAGTGCTGTGCCCGCAGATGAAAGCAAATAGCGTCGTGATTAACGCTGTACGCTCAAAGGACGGCTATATGAAACAGCGTGATTGAGAAAGAACCCCGTCAAGCCTCATGCTGTGAGCTTGATTTCTCCACCGCAGGTGTGTAAAGGAACTTGTCCGCCAAGGAGTTCGGCGGGGTGGGGAGTGAGTGTGGATAGCCATACTCAGGAAGACGGTAAAGGAGTCAGAAAGAACACTGGTCTGAGTCCAGTGGCCTCAATTTGAATCTTAGGCCTGGCTTTACATTAAAATGTATTGCTTTTCTAAAAGGGAAAATTTCCCTGGATCTGTTTTCTACCTGTAAACAAGATTACTAGAACGTGCTCCTAGATTTGGATGTGAGAACTCCCCAAAGCCCTGGGTATGGTTCTGCACCGCCCAGCCACTGAGTCCATTCTGACTCATAGTGACCCATAGAACAGAACAGCCGTAGTGGGGGTCCAAGAATGAAATTCCTTAGGAGAGTAGAGAGCATCAGCTTTCTCCCATGGAGCCGTGCTGGCTTCCAACTGGTAACCTTGCAGTTAGCAGCCCAACACAGAATCCACTACTTTATGTAGGAGGCACTAGATAAACGTGGTGCAGACCATCTTTAGGCTTCACTGCTAACTAAAACCAGCAATTCAAGTCCACCCACAGCCACCTCTGAAGAGAGAGTTGGCCACATGCATTAAAATAGCAGCCTTTGGAAGCCCTATGGGACACAGCTCTTCTCTCCCAGGGTTGCCATTGTAAATGATTAACCATGTGGATGATTATCTCTTATTATGGTTTGTATTGCTATCAAGTTGAGGGAGCTTCAAAAAGTTTTGGGAAATTTTCCCCCTTTCACACTCATTTATTTATATCACCATAAGTAAAAGTAGTAGAGAAAGTTTACCAAAAAAGCTATTCAGCTTTTATTACCATATATACTTGAGTATAAGCTGACCCAACTATCCTCCAAGCCACCTACTTTTGCCACAAAAACTGCATTAAAGATGTGCTGGAAAACATGGCATATACTCAAGTATAGACAGTAAGACCTTAGATAGTCTTTCCATACACCAACCTCATATTTTATCATCTCCTAAGTTCTACATTTTGAGGTTGTTGTTGACATTTATTTTAACTTTTTAACATTTAAAACCTGGAATGAATCCAACAATTGGTGGCATTTTATATTTGATCAACTGCTTCAAATGAAGCTGACTCCTAGAATTTATGACTGCACCATAATCTTTCAAAATGTTATTGACACAGCAAGAAACGTGGTGTATGCATTTCAACCATATATGCTGAAGTATATACCAAACCAAATATAAACCAAGACACCTCATTTTACCATGAAAAACCTGGGAAATTTATTAAGCCAAAGTATAAGCTTTGGGTGGGAAATACAGCAGCTACTGGTAAATTTTGAAATATAAATAGATACCAATAGAATTACATTAATGGATGCATCAGTAGGTTAAATGTTTTTGAAAATTTATTTCAAAGAAAAACCATAAGCTCACTCTGTAAGTGGAAATGTGTGTCAGCAAAAACAATATGGTATCAGCAATAACTTTAAAAGTACAAAAACCTTAGCTACACTGAAGGGCAGCTAAGTGGGACTCTGACTCAACTGTAAGCTGAGAGGCGCTTTTTCATCATAAAAAAAAGTGCTGAAAAACGGCTTAGACCCACAGTTTCAGTCAAATTCTGTCTAGAAAATATCACAAAATAAGTATACTAACTACTTCTTTAAATAACTTGGTTAGTCTTTTATGTGTACATGAAATAAAGCATTAAAAGGAAAGAACAGACGAGCCCCATGAGAAAAGAAAATCCCCAAAGAGAAAACTTGTCCACAAAGGAAGTTTTCAGTCCATAGATTAAAGTTGGACAGATGGATGGCTGTGTGGGTAACGCTGAACCACAAGTTGAAGAGGCATTCTGGGAAGCAAAATTCACACAAAAGGGCTTCTCCTCCTATGTTGCTGCATTCGAAGTTCACTGAAAGCAATACCCGGGGGAAATGAAGATCTGAAATTACATTCATCTTGTAACATCTCATCTCTCTACAGCAACACACGCAGCTATAGAATTAAGTGGGGAAGTTCAACACATTAGCCAGGGCTTTCTTAGTTGGAGAAAAAAAGTTGTGATGTTCTTTCCTTCTTGCAATGTATTTATTTGTCAAGTAAGCCACTGCTTAAGTCTGAAGATAAAGACCTCTCAGGCATGGTCTTCAGAATCAGAGAGGCAAGCACACTTTCTCTGAGAGTGGATAGCAAGTAAGTCAATGACCTAAATCCCTTGCCATCAAGCAAAGTTCAACTCAAGAGGGACACTCTATAGGGGTGTCGAGGCTGTAAATCATTATGGGAGCAAAAAATCTCTCCTTTCTGCCCTGGAGCAACTCATGCTTCAAACTGCCAACATGTGGTTAGCAGTCCAACTCATAACCCCTCATGCCACCATGCTCCTTGGGATACCATGCAGGTTCTTAGGAAAAGTGGAATTCTAGCCCTCTCTGCATCCATCTCAGAAGTCCTCAATGTTGGTTGCTAGAATTCCAGGGATATAGTCAGTCAGACACTTCTATTAGTCCTTCCCTGCAGAATAACTAAAAGGAAATAGTGGTTTCTATATAATATTTCAGTGCATGTGGATTATGCAAACTCTTTAACTAGAAGGAAGAGTTACTCATGCCATTTTAACAGAAGGTATGTAATGGCAACAGTCCAACTTGGAAAACCAGCACGAGCCAAGATAATTTGTGTCTCAGACTCTCAATGTCTTCTTTTAATATATCAAAACCCTGAAAAATAGAGATCTCTAGATTCTTCCGAGTTTTTTTTACAAGGGATAAATGTTCCATTTCATAAAAATACAGTATTCCTTTCCCTAAAATCACCATTAAAAGTCAAAGTTCTATGGATTTTAGTAAAGGTTATTTCCTGTGTATATAAACATTTCCACCATAATACTTAATTGGATCTGGGGAAAGCTGAAAAGTAGATCTATGTAAAACATTTAATATTTCTATTACTTGCCAAAGAAAGGAATGCTCTCCTTTCTTGGATCTTCTGATTGTTAAAATAAGGCTATTCAGTTGGCGGATGCCCTAACATTTCTCACACATTGCAGCTTTAAGATTACATGATTTTTTTTTGGGGGGGGGGCATCACTGCTCTCCGGTGGTGGGAGTGGGAGGCCCAGCCCCACTGCTGGAATTGAACCTCCATCCCAGTGGGCCGCAGTCCCGCGCACAACCACTACGCCACCGGGGCTCAGCCCTACATAATTTAATATCATGGGACAAACCAACCATGAGAACAAGAATGACCCATGAAAGAGGATTTGTTCTACTTGTGATAGGGACCTTTTTTCATTCTTAGAAGCACAACAACCTACTCTCTTGAGTCCCCAAACTTTTGCATTATGGCTCTGATCTTGGGATAATGCACTCGCCCAATCCTTTAAGGAGTTTACATCACGCACAGTCGTCTGACATGCATCTTTCTCCTTCTCCAAATACAAGTCATTTAGTTTCTCTCTCCTCTCCTCTCCTCTGCTTTCCTCTCTCCTGTCTCTCTTTCTTTCTGGAGGGGATGGAATGGGTGGTTGGCCACTATTTAACCTTAGGAAGAAAACAGAGTGAACAGCTCTTCCTCACACGTGTGTGATATGCACCACTTGCTCTGGCATCATAACTTCTAGGTGTATTTTCTAAGACACCGTTAAGCATATCATCACATTCTTTGCTCATTCTGACTCCCAGCCTTGGCCTCCAAGTTCTCCTCTCAATGTCTAGGGACCCTTGAGGGTCTCGGTCTCTCTCTCTCTCTCTCTCTCTCCCTGTTTTTGCAGCTAACTCTTACCCTGAAATTCCTGTTACATTTTTCTCTTCTTGATCTCTTGTCTTCCTCCTGCTTGCTTTCTTGGAAAAACTGGAGTGAGAATGATCAGCCCATCCCTGATGTCTCAGAGAGCTTCATAACAGTGCCAGCGTAAGGAGTAGGGGTGGGGGAGATGGAGACATGAAAGGAGTTGCCTGTTTCTATCCAACATTCTTCCAGCAGATTAGCTGGCATGTTCAGAAGGTGAAGGCAAATTTAATCCAGAAAAGTATAAAAAGTTCATGACCAGTCCAAACAAATAACTGGGGGGGGGGGGACTTTTAAAAGGGTACGAAGAGGTTCAAGGCTATTTTAAACATACGATTATCTTTTTAAATGTCACATTCCACCCGCTAAACTTCATGCTGTTGTTTTTACCACTCTCATATTTTGTTAACTTTATATTTAATTCTTCTACTTTAAAACAGTGAAATCCCACCCCCCAAGCCTTCTCCCAAAGCCAAGCACAATATGAAAATACCACAAAAGACTCAGTGGGTAAAATGCAAACAGATTATGACAAAACATGCTGACAGCTCTCTGTGTCTTTGCTTTGGGAAGGTTTGTATTCCCAGCTTCAATTTCCACCTCTTTAACCTAGGAGATGAGAACACCTTACCTTGAAACCACCGCCACCATTTGGGCAGAAAATTCAAGAGTAGCCTTGTTTTTGTGTTTTGTTTTTCCTTAAAGAGGTTATGCTTGCTAGCTTAAGGTGCTACCTCTTTCCACAAGTCTCTCAAATGCAGCAAGTACGGGATTGAGAAGGCACATTGGAGGATTTTAAATCAAAAGGAAGAGCGAGTTGTCTCCATGGTCCAAAGCTTTACAATATCCTTCAAATCTGGAGGAAGTGTCAACAGTTTTGAAAAGCCAAAAGCATTACTCTATAAAGTTTTTCTAAGCTCTGGGCTCTAGTTCTAACTGTGGATCTGGGACTCAGACTTCCCATGAACCAGTTTTCCTCTATAAAATACATAATCGAGCAACACTATCTCCAAGGGAACAGCCTGTTGTTAAGATTCCATGTGCCGTCCACTATTACTCATTTCTGTCAGTGATTTATGAATGGTCAGTTTACACTAAGCAGGAATTCTTGCTTGTCCTTGTAAACCAGAAGCAGTCTTGGTAGAGCACTGGTTATACCCTTGGCCCCTAACTGAAAGGTCAAGAGTTTGAATCCCACCAGCTGGCCCATGGGAGAAAGGTGTAGCATTCTGCTTCTCAAAAGGTGACACCCCCGGTGAGACCAGAGGATGAGGTCTAATAGTAAGATGGAGTGTTAGGCCGGACTGACGAGACACAAACCCAGTGACACTCTTACGTGTGAGAGCCCTTTCTTTCTATCAAGCAGTAACTATGTATCAAGAAAGGAGTCCAACTCAAGTCCATAATTCTAGTACTAGTTCATAAGTCCCTCTTCAAATTCAGTCAGCCACATGCAATGATGCAGAATGCAAGATGATCACAAGCTGCTGTGTGCGCAGTTCTGTGGATCCAGGGTTGGTGGAAACATCACCAGGCTCCAGCAGCTCTCAGCATGACCAGCACACAGGAAGGGCGAGGCAGAGAGATAGAGAAAGGCCTACCTCCAGAGAGCTGCATATCTAAGTTGCACCATCAGGCTTCGACCAGATTGACAGGCTAAACTCCACCCATATCTTCCGACAGGTGCCATCTTGGCACAAAAACCTAGCTCTCACAGATGGGTGGGTTGAAGTCTGAAGGTGGTGCTCAGTTTTCCCATCTTTCCCTTTGACTTCTCTATGTTATATTCCCCTAATTCCAACCCTCTTTGTGTTTCCAGGAAAAGATTCTCCTGTGGCTTCTGCAGTTTATGCAAGAACAGGGCATCTCTCTGGATGAAGTAGACCAAGATGGCAACAGCGCCGTCCACATAGCTTCTCAGCATGGCTACCTCGGCTGCATACAGGTATGTCTTTCCAGGCTGCTTTGCAGAGTGAAATGAGTTTATCAAGTAAAAAAAAAAAATCATGAAAGAATGTTTGGATGAAACCAACATTTGTTTTATGATGGGCGATAAGGAATTAAATTGATATAGGTGGCTCAGCCAGATATGCACAATTGACGACCCGGCACTCCTGTACCTGCATAGGGCAGACTGTTGGTGGGTGGTGCTACCAGTGCTCTTGCTTCCCCACACGGCTCCCTCCAGCCATCTGCTCCCACCACTCCAGCTGGGAAGAGTCCCAGAGTCTTGAGTGTTGCTCTTCTGATCCTGGGCTGCTGAGAACAATTGCTTGGAAGGGAAGCTCAGCAAACTGAACCATAGAAGAGGGGTCATCTGACTTGCCTACATCACCCATGAACGCCCGAGTCCCCTTCCTGCTGCCGGGCACTGGTGCAGAGGGAGAGCAGCTGCAGCAAACCAACACATGTCTTCCTCTTGAGCACCCTGAGCTACCATGGAAGGATGCCATTCAAACCTGCTCAGTATCCATTACCATCTTTCAATGAACAGTTGCATTGGTGACTCCAGGGGCAGGAAAGCTAAGTGCTTCAGCGACGAGGCTGACAGGCTTGGGGGACTTGGCCAACCCTGACAGGAGATTCAGGTTCATACATAAAATAATTGCATAGTTGATTTTTATTGCCATAAATGAAAAATGTTGGACAATGAGATAGTCAATAAATAAGGAGTAGATGTAGTTTCAGTTGTTCATTTTTTTTCCCAGAAATTCACACAACTATAGACATAAACTTTCCTTAGAGTCATTTGCTTGTCATGTTTGAAGAAATATTCCTGTTGCCTCTAAGACATCAGTGTTAAGAATATTAGCACTAAGCACCATCACCACACACACACACACACACACACACACACACACACACCATGCTCTCAAGACATCCACAGCCCTCTACAGGGCTGCCTAAATTGTCTACCAACTTGCCACCATCACCATATCTCCTCTCCCCAGGGCAGTGAAGAATAGGATAAATTAAAGAGAAAGATTAGAATTCTTTGGAGTGATGATTAATAGGCTAGATGGAGAGAGCTTAGGATTTTCCCCTTTCTCTGTAAGAGGAGTAGACTTCTCAAAATGCATCTACAAAAGGCCCAGAAGTTGTAGTAGACATTGATGTCGACTAGCTGATAGCCTCAAGCCTAACGGACCTTGCAGGAAGTTTTCATTTTCTTTGTGATTAATGACATCGAAAGATTAGAAACAGAGCCATAAGAAAGGGGATCCCAAGAAAGCTTGAAGAGGGATGCTTAGAGAGTATGGGGTTCCTGCAGATGGACGAGTGGGCATCAAAACACTCCATCTAGTGCAGTGCTGCATGGAGCTATGAGCCAAACCCAGTGCAGCCATCCATGCCTAATGGAATCGCTAGTTCATCAAGGATCAAGACAAGTTAGGATCATGTATGAATGAAAGTAAAAACTGCACAGACCTGCCTTTTTACCTGGGACCTTTTGAACACCAATGACAAAGCAAAGAGAGAGGATGACCGAGGGACAATGGAGAGCAGCAGAGAGAAGAAAGTGTGAGGAGATGGGAAGTTTTATATTGAAAACAAAATTGGGTTGCGATTTGGCTTAGATTTGGGGTTTGGGATATGAACCATAGCCATTCTTATAATTCCAAAGGACCAAAAGCTCATGGATATATTTCCATGGCTGCCTAATGTGTCAGAAAGGGAGATTGACAGCACGTGGCTAAAAGCTTTGAGCAGAGAAAATTCTCTTACCTTTCTGTGATCACACTGCTCAAAAAGTAACTGTGCAACAAACTCTAAGACAAGGGTATGTCTCACTTTCTCTGTCAAACTCACAAGAGTGTTTTTGTTTATTCAGTAAGTATTTATCAATGTCCTACTGGATGCAAAGTCGACAATGTCTGAAGCAGAAAGCTGGGCAGGAAGAAGTAGTTGCTGCGAGAAATAGAGAGGCCCCAGAGAGTGGCCTAGATCACAGAGAAATTGTGAATATAAGAGAGAAGCGCTTCATCGAAACAGAAAGCAGACATAACAGAAAATGAACTCGATAGAAAGATCCCATGGTTCTGAATCTTTTCCCATTATTCTTGGCAAAGCTTCTGTCTCATAATTGGAAGCACCAAGTTTAAACTTGAGCAGCAAGAAGTTGGAGAGAATAGAAAGCAGAAATCTTAAAATTATTACCAGCATCTGCAGAAAGATTAAAGGACTAGCATTATTTCTGTGACAGTAGGATAATTGAATGAAAACTAAAAAGGTATGCTTTTTCCTTTTAAAAAACACTCATGTTCGGTAATCTTGAAATGAGCCTCTTCTCATCTAACAAGTGACGGAAAGCCAAAGAAAACCAGTTGATGTCATTTAATTCTATTTGGGATTTTAGTTATTTTTCTTTTTAATATGCAAAATAGTAATCACTTTGGAAGATGAGTGGTCTATCCCTTCAGAGCATTCATCACACCACTTAACACAAGTGATGTTTTTGGCACCCCATTCGGTACAGTAGATGTGGAGACGTGGACAATCTTGGAGCAGGCGTGATACTTGGAGCAATCTCATCGGGCGTGATACTTTTTTAAATGATAAAAAGGAGGGAGAAAAGTGAGTGAATTAAGAGTGGAGCCTTCTGCAGAATAAAGAGGGGCTGAATAAGGAAAGCCTTGAGAAGAAGCCTGCAGTGGTCAGAGACCAGAGGCCTTCACCCCAGTGTGTTTCCACTGAGCATCTCTGCATGTTTCCTTAGCCCTCTTGGTGGGTAGGAGGCAATGGTTGAATAGGGAACTGCTCTTTTCATGGTGAGTGATCATAAATTGGAAGGAAAATGAAGCACCCGATGACTCAAGTCTAAGGAACTTAGGGAAAGAAGTTTGTCTATTACTAAAATCAACCCAGAGGTCTACAATCTCCTCATGATATTGTCACAAAGTCCCTCGGATTGACATGGTGGGTGAATATCAGAATAGTTGTCTCTGCTTTAAATCTAATGTTCTCATACTAGAAATACAAAACAGCTTGGGTTCTATTTGTTCTCTTTACAATGATTGATTTTAGCCAGGCCCCGTCCGACCTCTCTTAACCTCTGTTAATGACATCTCACCCAGACTCCCTAACTTCCTCCTGACTTTTGTCAATGAAGACTTACTCCAGACCATTTTAAAATTTCAATCTCACTTCTGATTCAAAGTCCTTCCTCCCAGAGTCGGATTAGAGTCAGGACTTTGGACACATCACGTTAGCCTCCTTCCTCCCCGATCTCTTCTCGCCCCCAGCATTAGGGACAAATGGTGTTCGAGGTGGCCAGCCAGCTGTCTCTGCGTACCCAGACAAGGTCATGATACCCACGCTGAGCTTCTCTGGCTCACAGTGGTTTCAAACCATGCCCTCTGTGGTAAGTCTTCACAGAGTGGCCTTCTAGTGTGCTCCATGAGTGGGGTGTTCCAAGGGCCCTGTGTCCTCACATGGCACGGGAGATCTGGAGAGGACTTCTATCTCCTAGAGACTCTCACCCCAAATACTGCACACTCCATCAAGCCAGGGTTCCTAAAGGCAGGTGCACTCTCATCTTCTCAGCCCTCTCTCTTTCTGTCAGCTTCTGGGTGGGGACTGGTGGAAGCAGCGATGTCTTCGTCCTACAGGATTCTGCCACCTCTTTGTAGGTTCTGAAGAGGGGAGGTATCTGATGCTTTCAACAGCTTAAAATTCTAAAGAGGCTCTCTTTTTAATGATGGTTCACCTCACCCCCCCCCACATACACACACTGTGGAACCTCGTAACTGGTTTGGGGATACAGCAAAGTCTTCTGTTATATGGCATTGCATTTTCTTATAGTTACGTTTCTTTACATTTTCTGACAGACCTTGGTTGAATATGGAGCGAACGTCACCATGCAGAACCACACAGGGGAAAAGCCTTCCCAGAGTGCTGAGCGGCATGGCCACACCCTGTGTTCCCGTTACCTGGTAGTGGTGGAGACCTGCATGTCCCTGGCCTCGCAGGTGGTTAAATTAACCAAGCAGCTGAAGGAGTAAGTGTCTTGTGTAGTCCCTAAGAACAGAGTCAGACTTGGAATAGGCTGTACCTAGATTCAGTGGGCAGGATTTCTGCTTTTCATGCAGGAGGCCTGATGGTGCAGTGGTGACTGTCGGGCGGCTCACCACAAGTTCAGAAATTCAAACCCATGAGCTGCTCCATGTGTTAGAAATCAGGTTTTCTTCTCCTGTGAAGATTTACAGTTCTAGAAACCTGACAATAAGTATAGTTCATTAGTAATATGTTCCTACTATTCTTTTCCTCTAGAGCAGGGGTGGGGACCCTTTTATCTGCCATGGGCCATTGGGATATTTATAACATTCTTCATGGACCATAAAACAATTATTGAATTAAAGATTGGCCTGCTATATTTGGTCAAGCATTTAATTGACTTGTCCCTGTGTGATGGCTGGCAAGATTTTTCTTTTGGTGGACTGTGTGATTTTAACTGGTGTTGATGATGTCACGGGCCTTCTACCACCCTCGTGCCAGACATTCCCCGCCCCACTGCTCTGAAGACACATGTCCATCCCCCAATGCTCATACCTAGAACAGTATCTTTCTCCGGTTCATTTGTTATTTATTTTTTAAAGTAAGGTTATAAAATAGGGAGTCATCACTCTGAGACACTCTTTAAACCTTAAACTGAAATGATCCCTTGAGGTCATCTTTTTGTTAACTCTCAGATTGGCCCATAAAATAAAGAATCTCACCATGAGCAACGAGCTCCTTTAAAAATATGAAAGTATCTACATGAGATCAAGTGTCAAAAATCGCTCCAAAGCAGACATGGGGAGAAAGGAGGCAGAGGATCTAGAGTATTGGAAATGACTCATCCTAAATGGACCCACTGAGAAGAATGACATGTGGGAGAAACAATGTAACCACTAGCACTGATAGTGTATGTAGACCTTGTTAAACAGGTACCCAATTTGATGTGAAAACCTTCACCTTAAATACAGTAAGAGATCATAAATAAATTACCTCAGAGAATCCTCTGCCCAATTATACACACATTAATAATTTAATAAATTATCTTGTACATATGTCTTTATGCACATGTGTATTTCTTCTGAAGATACATTTTCTAAAGTGAATTTGTAGAGCCAAAATTTCCCTGCCATCAAGTTGACGCTGACTATACAGCAGCGCTTCCCAAAGTGGATGATACCATCCCTGAAGCTTGGGGGGAATGGTCCAAGAGAACTGCCAAGAACAGATACCTATATGTTATCCTAGATCATAGGCTGTAGTACAGAAATGTCCACTGCCGGGAGATGGGGAGGGCATATGGTGCAGAATAATTGTCTTTGTTTGTTTTTTTCTGGAAAGGGGGTGGTAGGTCAAATAAGTTTTGGAACCTCCGTTATCAAGGGTTTCTAAGGCTGTAAATATTTTCAAGAGCAGATAACTTCATCTTTCACTCAAGGAGTGGCTGGCTGGTAGCAGTTCAGTAGTCATCAAAACCAGGGCTCCTGATGTTGAGCAAAGTGCATACACACAAAACATGTAGCGAGGCATGGCCTACTTGCTGCTGTTTGTTAACTCACATAGAGCTGGCTCTCACCCATGGGGAACTCATGCACAATAGGATGAAAGGCTGCCTGATTCCTTACCAAATTCTCATCATCAGTTGCCACTTGGAGCCCTGTGGTCCATAGCGTTTCGTTTGCTGCTTTTGTTGCTAGATGGCCAGGTGTTTCCTCATGGTCGGTTTTCAGCTCGGCTGAAGACTGCCTAGCAGCACAGCATCTCTAACGTCTCCACTGACAGATGCGTGGGGCTCTGCAGATTACCTAGTGGCCTTCCAAAAGCCATGCCACCATGCCCCATGGACCACTCTCTGAAGTACTATATAGACATTTCTAGAGAGGAACTTCTAAATGATCCAGTCGGATGCTTTTGTAAAAGGTTCATAGTCAGGGAACACAGCACAAAACATTCTCCACAGTCTCTGAACCGTGGAATCTGATCACCTTTCATGAGTTACAATTGCTGTCTTATTGGCAAATTCTTCCAGGTCAGGGTCTTGGCAACTCTCTCGATTGATGCTGGGATAAAATCCACACATACTCTACTAGCCACCAGTCCTTTAGTTATTTCCAGAACTGAATGTTTTCAACAGTTTTACAGAGGTACTTAGGCCAATGCCAAGATAAAATATGAGGGATTATGTTGTAGACTAATATTTTACTTTCTGTACGCTTCAGTGAATTTGACAAACCTAAAACTGACTAGAGAAATTGACTTTGTATGGATAGCCACAGTGCTCTGTGCTCAACAGGCCCCAGCATACCAGGAACCTACATAGGTCAAGGAGAAAAATGGAAAAGAAAGCATCTTCATCTCCGTATTCTGAATAGCAGGTATTCTTGAGTGCCTTTACATACTCAAAAACCGTTACCAATTCTTTGTAGTTAGCAAATACAGTTGCAAATTAGAAATGGCAACTTTTGGCTCTGCTGTAGCACTCAATTATGAGCCCAGGAATGTACTCATTTTCTGAAGATAATCCAAATTGATATAGCATTGCTTACCTAAATAGGGAGCTGCCATAAATTTAAGGTGGATTCCCAAGAGGACGTGGAACCAGGGGTATCATTGTTGATTTCAGATGGATCTTGGCTGAAAGCAGAGACGACCAGGAAACGTCTACTTATATTATATTCATGATGCCAAGGCAATAAACTCTGTGGGTCACAACAAAATATGGATAGCCTTAAAAAGAATGTGAATTCCATTACACTGCATCAGCTCATAGGGAACCACTATACAGACCCAGAAGCAAACGGTGAAGCAGATTAAGGAAATATAGTTCAAAATAAGGACAGGTGTGTGTCAGGGTTGTATATTTTTGCCATACTTATTCTATCTGTACACGGAGCAAATAATCTGAGAAGCTGAACTATAGGAAGAAGGATGTGGGATCAGGATTGGAGTACGGCCATTAATAGTTTCATATATACCCAATAATGCTACCTTATTTGCTGAGAAGCAAGATGGCTTGATGCACTCACTCACTGAAGAAGATAAACAGGCTTTAGGGTGGATTAACACTCAATATTAAAAAAAAGTCAAGATTCTCGCAACTAGACCAATGGACATGACAGAGGAAAGATTGAAGTTGTCAGGTATTTCATTTTACTTGGAACCACAATCAATATTAAGAGAACCAGCGGTCAAGAGATCAAATGACATGTTCAAATGGTGGATCATCTGCATCAGGAAGAAATGTTATCGTTGGGGCAACCCTCTCAAAGTTGCAGTATATGCTTCTTTGATTTTTGGTGTCTGAAAATCAGGACTGATAATCCTGTAGATTCAGCCAGTGAAATAAGGCTTTTGGTGGGAGGGGGCACAGAGGTGGGGTGGAGGGAAGGGGTAACAATGTTGTCAGTGGAGTCCAAATAGAAAAAGAATGCTTGAAAAGTGATTGCAATAGCAAATGTACAATACTCCTGGATGTGGTTGAACTATGGAATGAATTAATATACATCATAATCCCAATCAATAAAAAAAGATCTCTTTCAGGTGTTGAAAAGGAAAGCTTTCACAATGAGGACTAAGGCGCACCTGACCCAAGTTATGCTAATTTCACTCACATCATATTCATATGAAAACTGGACAGGGATAAGGAAAACCAGAGAAGAATCGATGCATTTGAATATAGTGTTGACAGAGCAAACCAAACATACCACTGACTATCAGAAGAAAAAACATCTGCCTTAGAGGAAGTACAGTCATTTTTCTCCTTAAAGTAAAAGATGATGAAACCTCATTTCATGTATTGTAGACATGATATTAAGGCAGACCAGTCTGTGGGAAAGGATAGAATGCATGGAAGTGTAAATGGACAATGAAAAGGAGGAAGACCCTTGGCGAGATGTGCAGATGCAGTGATTTACAGCTATACACACTACAACGGTTGTGATGATGATATCAACCCAGGCAGTGTTTAGTTCTGTTGTACATAAGATCAGTCTGAGTCAGATATGACTGATAGTACTGTGCTAGTCCGTGTTGATTAGAGAAACAACTTCATAGACTATTTATCAAGAGAGAGCCTGATATAAAAGAGCAATTGTACATTAAGAAAACACCAACCTAGTCTAGATCGATTCCATAAGTCCAATATTAGCCCATATATCTGATATCAGTGTCAAGTTCTTCTTCAGACTCAGACAACACATGAAGATCACAGACCTATGAGTGGACTATCTTGTGGATCCAGTGGCAGTGGAAGCATCTCAGCGCTGGCGGGGGTGGGGTTCCAAATGGTTCCTCCAGCTCCCAGTGCTCTAGTTTAGTTCCATGTGTCTTTTCAACAGAAATGTCTCACAGGGAGTGACTGTGTCCTGCCTCCGGTGAGCTATTTATCTCCATCATACCCCAAGTAAGGTCATCAAGGTGCAGCAGACTCCACCCTTGACAGGCCAGACTCCACCCTTTCTTCAAGTTGACAGATTATGTAAATAACAATCCATTATTAAGGTCATTGTTCCTTTAGCATTTAAATAGTATCAAAACCAAAACCTAACTCATTTCTGTACAGTGGATGCCAACTCACAGGGACCAAAAGGACAGAACAGAATGACCCTGTCGATTTCTGAGAGTGTAAATCTTTAAGGGAGAAAACCTCATTTTTCTCCCACAATGTTGCTGGTAATTTTGAATTACTGTCCTTTCAGTTAGTAGTACAATGTCCTTCTTTTCCATTTCTACTGAACTTACCTCTAAGTAATGAGATTCCGATCATCAGCCAACCGAATTGCTCTGAAATAATTAATTTTTTAAAAAGATAATTTTATTGGGTTTCATACTCATTTTGGGGGGGGGGGGATCACTGCCCTCAGGTGGTGGGAGTAGGAGGCTCAGCCTTTCTCCGTGGAGCCGGAATTGAACCTCCATCCCAGTGGGCCGCAGTCCCATGCACAACCACTATGCCACCGGGGCTCTGCCCAGGTTTCATACTTTTATCACAATTCCCACATATATCCATTGGATCAAGCACTTCTGTACATTTGTTTCCCTCATCATTCTTCAAACTTGTTTTCCACTTGAGCCCCTGGTATCCACCCCTCATTTTTCCTCACCTTTCCTGCTCCTCTCTTCCCCATGGACCCCTGATAATTTATGAATCATTACTATTTTGTCATATCTTACACCATCTAATGTCTCCCCTCACCCACTTCTTTGTGGAATAATTAATTTTTGAAGATGCTGTAATTAACTTTAAGACACTTAAAAATCCAGTAAAAGTGCACCATCATCTGGTTTAGCCCTCACTAAGTATTTTCAAAAAACTTGATTTGTTAGATTAACTAACAAAGTGGGAAGCAAATAATTCTATAAGGCATTTGGAAGGGGGGAAAGTTGTTTGTTTCTAAAAATCCAGTCTATGGTTTAATGCAACCCACCGTCTGTTTTTCTTAATAAAGTTTTATTAAATTATAGTCACACATTCAGCTGTGCTATTTCCTGGGGCTACAGTGACAAAATTAAGTGGCAGGATTATTAGTATATTTCATACTGTAATGGCACAATTGAGTAACAATGGCAGAGATCATAGGGTTCGTAAGCGTGATATATTTGACCCTTAAGAATAACATTACTGATTTCCTGCTGTAGAAAATGACATTGTCAGCAGGTAAATTTGCCAGAATAAATAAAATAAAATGAAAACACCGACTTCTCTGGTTTTAGGGATGAAATGTTAGGACTAAGAATGACCACTTCTGGAAAACAAACAAACAAACAAACATCAAAACCAGAATGTTTGCTTGCGGCTTACAGTGGGGTATGAGCAGCACTTGCTCTCACAGAATTTAATTGGGCTGCCAACTCTTTCTGAGTGTGGGAAGTAACACTTGGCAGGGAGACCCTGGGCTTCCTCAAGCCAATATCTAAGGTTCAGCAGTTGTTCTAAGAACATTTGTAACTTATTCATTTAATTCCATGAGAATTCAGGAGAACTGCCAGCATGTTTGATGCTAATGGGATTCCTTTTCTATTACTGCTATGACAAATTACAGCAACCTCTGGATCTTAAAGCAGCACACATTTATTATCTTAGAGTTCTGTAGCTCAAACATATGTTATAGACCATGCCAAACTAAAATCAAAGAACCACCAAGTTTTATGGGGGATTTTTTCCATGAACTTTTTGAAGTAGCCCCACCCCCCACCCTGATAGTCCTCTCTGATGAGGCCATCTGCTTATGGAAGTTGGTGGCAGGAGCAGTACATTGTGGTTATGGAAAGAGGTCTTTCATTTATTTATTTATTTAAATGGTTATAAATGGAGTCATTTCCAGCTTCTGGAGGCTGCTGCTTCTCTTCACTGATAGTCCTCAACCCTCACCTTCAAGAACAGCACCCACGGGTCAAGTCGTTCTCACACCTTGAAGCTTCCTCTTCTTCTTAAGGTTCTATATGATTACTGTGGACACACCTGATCATCCAGGATACAGCCTCCCTGTTTTAAGACCAGCAAATGAACACCCTTAATTCCCTCAATAACCTTAGTGGTCTTTTGTCATAGAATTTTGTCATAGAACATTCTTCTGTAGGTATATCATTGAGGGACCATACTTCTGCCTATCGCACGAATAACCAAACTCAAACCAAGTCCACCGCCATTGAGTCTATTCCGACTCATAGGGTTTCCCACACTAAATCTTTCTGGGAGTCGCAGAGCCAAATAGGTCACTTCCTATTTCAGTAAAGTCAGAACCTGTTTAATATACTTATTTCAAATTCTGTAATCATTAATATGACTTTTCTTAATGGGTGGTAGATTCTTTATAACCTGATATTTTTAGCATATTATTTTTAAACTTTAAACCATGTTCTGATAGACATGCTACATTTCTAGAGGGTATTAAATGTTGCCACACACTTCCTTTTATAATAAAGTTTTTTATGCAACGTGGATAGTTTAACTTTTATCTTAGTTAGCTAGATAGCGATTACAGACATACTACAAGTAGCTAGCTTTAGATAACCAAAAACATTATATTTTCTTACAGTTTAGGTCAGAAGTTCAAAATCACAGCCCTTGCTATACAGGAAGTCAGTTTCTCTCTCTCTCTCTCTCTCTCTCTCTCTCTCTCTCTCTCTCTCTCTCTCTCTCTTTCTCTCTCTCAGTTTTGTGGAAAAGTCATCCATTTTTTTGGCTTTTGCCCCTTGACTCCTTAGTGATCTTCATGTGTCATGGCATCTATCATGCGCATGCGTGCCTGGTTAGGTACCCTGATAGCGCAGCGAGATTAAGCACTGGACTGCTAACTACCAGATTTGTGGGTCAAACCCACTGGTCAATCCCAGGGAAAAGATGTGGCTGCCTGCTACTATAGAGATTTACAGTCTTTACAGAAACTGTGAAGCAGTTCTACTCAGCCCTCACTGTGAGTTGGAATAACTCCATGGGCGGTGGTTTTTTGACTTATTTGCTTTTTTGATCTGCTCTAGAAAGAGTGTTTTAAGACACGCCCTACAGGACACACCCTATACTAATATTGACCTATTAACATACAAAATCCTACTCCAAAATGGTATTAGAACCACTGTTTAATGGGATTTACACCTTTGTGGGAAGTGAGTGCATACTCCAGAGCAGTTCTGATTATTCATTTTTGAAATGTCAACCAGGTATTTAAAAAGAGCAGGTACAGTTTTGGAGTGCATATTTGTACATATGTTTCCTATTTATATAAATTCATGTATACTTTTAGTACATATTCTTTTAATATATACGGATTTTTAAAAAAAGAAAAGAAAGAGGTCACTGTGAGTCAGAATATTCCAACTGAAAGCAGCCATATAGGACTTTGGAGAACTATTTCTGTTGGTGTTTGAGGCTGGAAATCTTTACGGGAGCAGAAAACTCCGTCTCTCTCCCTCATAGCAGCTGGTAGCTTTGAACTGCTGACCTTGCAGTTAACACCTCTACTCAAAGCACACTAGGCCACCAAGGCTCCTGGAGAGATATATAGCTAGCCGGTTTTCTTTCCAAATTGAGGTTATACTCTACATAATATTTTATAGCTACCCATTTTATGTAATAATCTTGTTAAGAAACCCTTTTATATGCCATTAGATGTCTGAATTTAATTACTGTTTTAAATAAATGCTATATATTGAAAATCATAATTGATTTACTCTGCACTCATGATTGAGGATTTAGGTGGTTTACAGATTTTCACTCACTCACAAATGTCCATTTAGGTACTTTGAATTGGCTCCTTGGGAAATTTTTCTGAACTCTGAATATAAAGAGCATGCCTATTTGTAAGGCTTTTGAACAGTTATTGCGAGTTATCATTTAAAAATATAGAAGTCTGCTCCTTTATCCTAGTAGCCATGTATTAAAGGGTTTATATATTTCTTTCCCAGACAGACAGTAGAGCGTGTCACACTGCAGAACCAACTCCAACAGCTTCTAGAAGCCCGGAGATCAGAGGGCAAGTCACTCCCTTCTTCTCCCAGGTAATCCCAGCAATGTTGCTCTCTCCAAAACCTAATAGCCAAATGCGCTGCTGCTGGCCTGGGTCTGGCCACTATTCAAAACCACCAGCCCCTCAGCAGGAGACACTGGAGGCTTTCTGCTTCCCTCCAGATTTACGTATCTTCTCAGAAGCCCAGCGAGGTGCTTCTGAACTCTCCTGTGTGGTCACGATGACTTGGAATCGACTCGATAGCCCTGAGTTTGGTTTTGGTTTTGGAGGAAATCATCTCTCATGACCCTTTTCCTCTTTCCAGTTCACCGTCTTCCCCGGCCTCCAGAACTTCTCAGTGGAAAACTCCCGCCCCGGACAACGATGCCGTTGCCAAAAGCCATCCAGGAGGGCAGGAGGGGATTCAGATTCTTGGAAGTCTTTCCACGTCCAGCCGAGCTAGGACCAAGGCGAAAGATGAAGATTCTGATAAAATCCTACGGCAGTTATTGGGAAAAGAAATCTCCGAGAATGTCTGTACCCAAGAAAAGCTGTCCTTGGAATTCCGGGATGCTCAGGCTTGCTCTAGAAATTCCAAAAAGACTCCCCCAGAGAAGAGAGAATTGAAGTTAGCTAGGCTGCGGCAGTTAATGCAGAGGTCGCTGAGTGAGTCTGACACAGACTTGAACCACTCTGAAGACCCCAAGACCACCCCGGTGAGAAAAGTGGACAGGCCCCGGCCACAGCCCATCGTGGAGAGCATGGAGAGTGTGGACAGTGCAGAAAGCTTACACCTGATGATCAAAAAGCACACTTTGGCTTCAGGACGCAGGTTTCCTTTTGGCATCAAGGCCTCCAAATCTCTGGATGGCCATAGCCCTTCTCCCACCTCGGAGAGCAGTGAGCCAGACGTGGAGTCCCAATACCCAGGCTCTGGTAATACACCTCCAAACCAGTCCCCTGGAGACCCCGCTCAGCCCAGCCCTGACAGCACAGCTGCCCCCAAAGTTGCCACAAGTCCTAAGAGTGCCCTCAAGTCTCCATCTTCCAAGCGTCGCACCTCCCAGAACCTGAAACTCAGAGTTACCTTTGAGGAGCCCGTGGTGCAGATGGAACAACCTAGCCTTGAACCTCATGGGGAAAAGGACAAAGACAGGGGCAGGACGCCCCAGCGGACCTCCACCAACAGCGAATCAGGGGATCAATCGAAAAGGCCTTTTGGGACCTTCCGTTCCATTATGGAGACACTCAGCGGCAACCAGAACAACAGCAACAACTGCCAAGCCGTCCACCAGCTGAAGCTCGCCACGTCACCCGGGACCTCGCTTGGAAAGAAGACATCAGATGCCAAGGGAAGTGCCCTGAGCTTGTCTAGCAAAGGGAAGCATAAGGCCGTGAGTATGACTTGGACTTGCTTTTTCCATTCAGTTGAGTGCATGATGCTCTAGGTTTTAGCCCTGGATGTTGTTGGCCAGCGCCATCTGACAGAAAGTTCCAGAAAACGCCAAAGGGAGGCATGGGAAGCCCAATTCACATGTTTCTCATGAGATGGCTAATGGTAGAATGCATACCTTTCATTCTTCCTTTGAAAAATGCTTTTGTAGAGAAAACTAATTATCGAGAAATGACTCTCTTGCTCCTCGGGTTATCTGACTGGTTTCATCCCTGAGAGTGGAGAGTTTGGATACGGAGGCATTTCTGTGCAGTTCATCATCTGTCTTTCTGAGAACGGACCTTCTATGGCGCTGATTCTACCGCTGGAGAAGCATATCCTCTTCGTGCGATTGAATAGTTACTCTTATGCCCCATTAAAAAGCATATAAATAGAAACTCCAATTCCAAAGTCATAACCACTCCACTTTGGCATGACCTGTGAGTAGATATGCCACAGGGACCTCCACATTGGCTTTTTAAAGTTCAGGCTTCCAAGTGTTGATTAAAAAGCTATCGAAGTCTGAGGAGCTTGCCAAAGAGCAGGGGATGGCAGCGGGTACTGTGATCTGCATTTCCTAATTGCATTTGTTAGAAACACGGGCACTAGAACCTATGGCTTACATCCAGTGAATGAGAACCACTGAACAGCTTTTCAGGCAAAGTTTCCTGCCTGTGCTGCACTTACCATGCCATCAAAAAACAGAATCGCAGCCCAAATGGGAAACTCTTTCTGGAATGGGGTAACCCAGAATAGCTACTGGGCAATCTAGTTAAACCGCCAAGTGGAGACACAGGACTTGCATACTTAATGTTGACTATAAGGTTAAAATTTCCATTCATGGAGGTTTAAAGACTTTCTGTTATACCACCCTCATCCACTGCACACTAATTTTTTTACCTTGCACCACAATGTCTACTATGTTTTGTCCTGCTACCGGGAACATTAGTATACATTTTGTTTCCACTAGAAAAGTCACACCTGTTCCCAGAATAGCATAGGTGTAATACACCAAAGCATATGTCTGCTGAATAAAATGTTCCCAAGAAACGGAACGGTTTTTCTCAATAGTAAAACCCGAAGGGGCTCAATCATTTCCTGTGCCCCTTATAGCCTGGAATAAGCATGGCATGCTTCCTGTGCACTGAGACCCATGCCTGTGATGGGCTCGTTGCATGTTCTCAGATGAGCTGAAAGTGCACCGTTGTAGGAGACTGACAGCAGCAGCATCAGTTTTTCCTTTTACTCGCTGGTGGAAGAGCCAGCCATGTAACAATCCATGATGTGGGATACTAGGAGAGTGATACCAAGTGTTGCAATGGCCTTTGCTTTCAAATGGTGTGCATTTTTAAAATCATGGCTTGCTTGCATCCAAATTATGGGCAGTTGATCAGGGGTTGACA
>PVJH01013873.1:0-32931 GCA_004026705.1 Nesogale talazaci
TTCCTCAGGGGCTCTGTGAATTGACCCTGCTTTGTTTCTTTACTGAAGTAACAAAGACGAAAGAATAAAAATGTAGTATTTACTCGAAAGTATGTCTTATGAAATGAATAAAAAAATAAAAAAGCATAATTCTGTCTTAATTTTTATATGTATCGACAGAATGAGCATTACTATGGGAATTTAGAATATACGGTTGGACAGAGGAACATTAGAAAACAGTAAGGAATTTAAACTTGTGATTTTTACATTGGGTGACTGCCCAGCCGCCCACCTTAGAGAGAACGCAGATGACAAGTGCCATTTGAACAACCAGTTCACCGAGCTCAAAATTGTTTCAGTTCTACTGAACCGGTGCAAACTGGCTGAGTCCCCCCCACTGAACGGCCTAATGATCAGGTCTCTAGCCCTGGGGTTGGAAGGCTCCTTTCGAGTCCCCAGTTCCAAATGACTGCCTTCAGGCTTTGCTTGTGTGCTTTGTTATTTCTGCTCATAATAAATGAAATGCTAGCGCTCAACAAAGCTGAACATCTCCATATTTAAGTTTATGGTGAAATCCCTGCAGGGCACCCAGGGGCCTTCTGTTACTAAGGCATGAAAATATGGTATATAGTTCATATTTGGAGCCTATTTTAATTTGGACACAAGATTTCCAACAGTTAAAGTGAAATGGGTCTTAGCACAATCATAAAGTTGTGTTTCATGAACCAAAAGAAAAAATATTTTATACAGCTTCTATTTCTTGGATTTAGTTACAATTCAATAAAGATGTAAAATGCCATTCCTCAGTGGCACAAGTCACATTTCAAGTGCTTAAATCCCGAGTGCCCCTAGGTTACTGTCCTAGATGGATTGGACCTAGAGGCAGAGAAGTACAGGGCAAGGGCAAGGCCCATGAAAGCCCCGAGGAGGCAGCATCCGAATCCGCCTGTCTGCTGGAGATGCCAGTGTGGCCAGAGTGGGAGCGGCTGAGGCAGCCCCAGAGGAAAGGAGTGGAAGGGGATGATGCCAGCCAGTTGAAGTGGGGTCTGTGGGCACCTCTGCTCTGAGATAGGGAGATAGGCACCTCTGAAGAGTTGGTGTCTTTAATTGAAACCTGCATTCTGATCCCTTTTAAGCACATACCGAACAAACAGAACAAGGAGTCCTTGTGGACCATCCCGAGGTCCAACCAGTATCTGTCCCGCCCTGTGGATCCGTAATTCGCAGGTCCTGGAAGGAGGAGTGGGAATTTGGGAGACAGGAGACGCGAGAAATGGAGACAAGACAGGATTCTGATCAAGTCTCGTTTATTCAAAGAAAAGACTCCAGTTATAAAAGGTGTGGGGGGGGGGGAGGATTACACAGGTTAAAGAAACATCTGTTAATCTTCCACTGCCGACTAGTCAGTGTCAGCCTCCTCTGCAGGGTCTTAGATAGACCTAAAAGTCCTTGGTATTTACAGCCAGTTTGGATGCAAACACCACATAATCAGAACAAATTGCACCTGTGGCCGCACAGTGAAAATTTACAGAGCTCAGGCAATAAAGATTGAGACAATGGCCAGGCCTTGATGGCTCCAGACAGGCAAAGTTATGGCCGGGCCTGTCGGCCCCGGACAGGTCCCCCTTTTTTATTTTTTCAAATGATATCCTCCCGGGAACTCCGCCTGTCTTAGGTTGTCAGGACACACACTCAGTCCTTACCCGTCATCAGTCAATGGCCTTCTAATGTGACCATGGTCTTGGGTTGGTAAAGAGTGTTCCTGATCTTATCTGTCATTGGCTGTCAAGTTCAGCTCACGGAGGCAGAGGGTCTTATCACACCATAGTCGTGTGTGCCACCCTGTTCAAAATCGTTCATCTCCAAGCGATGATAATGAATTTGCAGGGGCCTGGCTAAAATGGTATCAATCTGTTGTTTAATAAATGCCATGAGCTTGTTGAATATGACTGACCCTAATGAAAGCAAAAGCAATAAACAAACGAGGGGGCCCCACAGTGGCAAGAGGTAAGGCAACAGTCCATTGAGCCCGGTCCACAGTGGATTGGTGATCAACTCCTTTCTTCTCTTCTCCAAGTCTTCTTGCAACCGCTTGATTTTGTCTCTTACGATTCCAGATTTGTTGGCATAAAAACAGCATCTTTCCTGTAAAGCCAAACAAATACCTCCCTGCTCTGCAGCAAGTAAGTCTAAGCCTCTTCTATTTTGTACTACTACTTCTGCTAAAGAATCTACCTGATCTTGCAAATCTTGTATAGTGCCTGACAAGGCCTGCACAAATGAAATTAACTGCCTAGATAATTTGGTATACTGAGTAAGAGAGACACCCAAACCTGCAGTTCCAGAGGCCACTGCAGTACTGATCCCTAATCCTACGAATAGGGGAACTAGTTGCACTGCCCTTTTAGCTCTTCCTGCCATGTGATCAATAACAGCAATAGGGACAGGCTCGTTTCCAGGAATAATATCTATGTCTGGAAGGAGAGAGGCTAGCACACATAACCCTGTCCAATTGCTGGGTAACTGGGTAAAAGCCCTATTGTTGCCACAAACAAAAACTGATCTATTAAGGGTACATAAGGGGCCCGTAACATTAATAACACTAGAACAAGAGACAAACCCTGCCAATCCCACATCAATCTCACAAGTACTGTTAAGGGAGGGGGAATATAAGCAAGTCACATTCATGAACTGCAAAGGTTGGACCGTAAAAGGAGAAGTCAAGTCACAAGAACTACATTCAGAATAGTTAGTAAAAGGGCTAGGTAACGCGAGAGGGGTGGGGTATCCTTGCTGCATACAAAGCCAGCACTCTTGAGCGAGACCATAATTAGAGATATTAAGCAGGTGATATGTGGTTTCAAGAATGTCAAAAGTCTGAGCATCAAGTTCCATGCTGCCTCTCACCTTAGGCAAAGCCAGAGGGTGATACTGAATTTGAGGGAACAGCATGGCATGCAATTCTTCAACTCTTTTTTGTACAACAATCTCTCGGACTTTGTCTTGAGGACCTCCCCCGTCTGAAACATGCACAGGGGGCTTGGTGTCCCAACACACAGGCTTTCCTACTTCCCCTAGACAAGAGGCTTGCATCACTTTGTTTGTGTGTCCAAGGACCTGAGCGACAACACTCCATTCGTCGCCAGTAGACCCGAGGCGATTTCTTGACAGGGTGGCAGTAAAGTATGTCTTATTACCTGCTGTACATTGCTGGTAAGAGGAATAGCAGGTGCTATGCATAGCTCCATAAAATGTCGTGCAAGGACAAGGTCTGGGGTGCCCGTCAGTGGACGGAATGGCTTTCGGTTTAGCGACAGACTGCCATTTGGATCCACTGGTCAAGTAAGTCATGTGGGAACTACAATCTGTGGTTTGCAATGGTCTTGTAGGGGGGGATATAGCGTACCCTCCTGTGCACGTATAAGGTCTACTATACTTTTGTATTAGGGCTTGAGCCTTTTTTGGGTCATCAAGCCCGGTGTAGATCTTGGTCACAAGGCAATGCAGGATAGCAATCCACAGGAACATTTTTTCAGGATCCATTTCTGTAAAGAGGAAAAGAACATATTCTCAGGGAGAAGTCTCTTGCCTGGATTGAGGGTTATCATCAATTTGTTTCACCAATTGTTCTGGCAGCCATCTGGCTGCATCATATTCTTGAGAGTAAATGCAGACTGAGCCCCTTCCCCACATTAACACTGGGTCTGGGCCATGCCATGAATTGTCCAGTGGGTCTCTCCATTTTACCATGGCAAATTGCTTTTGAGATTCAGGATGCCAAAAACGATCCGTATCAGATTTCCTGTGATCGTCCAATGTTAAAAAACTTCTTATAAAAAGAGTGTGGTTAAGAATGTTTCTGGGGGTACCTTTAGTGGGGTACCATTTCCCCTTTTTTATTTTTTCAATAGTAGTTTTCAAGGATAAATGGGCTCTTTCAACTATACCTTGCCCCTGGGGGTTGTAAGGGATTCCTGTAATGTGCTTGATCTGTAATTGATTACAAAAGTTTTTAAAGGCTTTTGCAGCATAGCCAGGGCCATTGTCTGTCTTTATTTGTTTGGGGACTTCCAAAATAGAAAAACAATGCAACAGATGGGCCACAACATGCTTGGTTGCCTCTCCTGTTTGGAGGGTAGTGAGAATGAACCCACTATAGGTGTCTATGCATACATGAATATATTTGAGATTCCCAGACTCTGCATGTTGGGTGACATCCATTTGCCAGATCGAGTTAGGTACTAGTCCCTTACGGTTAATTCCCCAATGGGGGACTGGTAAAAATGTCACACAAGAAGCACATTGCTTAACCATCTGTCTGGCTTGCTCTCTAGTTATTTTAAACATCAGTCTTAGGGACTGGCCATTCAAATGATGCAAGGCGTGAGCGGCTTGGGCCTGTTGTAAATTGCCAATCATAACCGTGGCCACCATTTTTGTAGCTGCATCGGTGATCTCATTACCTCGAGTCAGAGGCCCCGGTAGGCCCGAATGAGCCCTAATATGTCCTAAGAAAAAAGGAGCAGTTCTTCTATGAATGAGTTGTTGGCAGTGCAAAAATAATTTAGCTGTTTCTGACACATGTTTGATCTGCGCAACAGTTTCCAAAAGATGTATTGAATGAGCTGTCTGTATAAATGTGAAGCGCTTGACTGGGACAGGCTGATAAAACTGCAATCCTAGCTTGTAACTCTACCAACTGAGCAGAGGCAAAACTTGCTTTAAATGTAATTACTTGGTTTGCAAAGGAATAGGCAGCAACTCCTGTGGAGGACCCATCCGTGAACACTAGTAAAGCATCATCCAAAGGTTCTGTACTAGTAACTTTGGGGAAAACAAAGGCATGTAATTTGCAAAACTGAATTAAGTTATTTGGTGGATAGTGATTATCCAAACTACCTGCGTAAGAGGCGCACGCAACTGGCCATGTCTCCGTGTT
Organism: Nesogale talazaci; assembly: GCA_004026705.1. Classification (NCBI taxonomy): domain Eukaryota; kingdom Metazoa; phylum Chordata; class Mammalia; order Afrosoricida; family Tenrecidae; genus Nesogale; species Nesogale talazaci. Next base: position 4,919 of record PVJH01013873.1, read on the forward strand.
CTGCAATAACCAATTAATCTGGGATTTGGAATAGGGTTGTATGATGTTTGAAGGCGCTATACCAAAATATCCGTGGCCATCTTCTCTTCCCATAATGATTAAATCCGCTATAGCATCATAATAGGGAAGCAAGACCTTTTTGGGGGAAGAGGGCAAATGGATCCACATAATTGGGCTGCCTTGGGGCTGAGCCCCGGTGGCGTAGTGGTTGTGCGCGGGACTGCAGCCCACTGGGACGGAGGTTCAATTCCAGCAGTGGGGCTGGGCCTCCTACTCCCACCACCGGAGAGCAGTGATGCCAAAAATAAATAAATAAATAAAATAATTGGGCTGCCTTGCCAAAAGTAGTGTCACTTGTTGTATTAAAAATTATAAATGCTAGTGAGCCCCGGTGGTGTGGTTGTGCGCAGGACTGAGGCCCACTGGGATGGAGGTTCAATTCCGGCTCCCAGGAGCAAAGGCTGGGCCTCCTACTCCCACCACCTGAGGGCAGTGATGCCTAAAAAAAAAAAAAAAATTATAAATGCTAAAGGCTGATTGTAATCTATACTAATGACAAATTGGGCCGCAATGGCGTCTTCTACTTGTCGGAGTGCAATCAATGCCTCCTGTATCTGAGGGGCTGCCACAGTTTGCCCGTCAGATCTGAGAAGGGCTTTTTGGGCTTTTCTCTGGAGAACAGGATACAGGGGTGCTCGGCGTATTTCCCATGGCTCAAGGTCGGTCTATTCGGATGCCTGCGGAGGGGCTCACGTTCCCAGTCCCGGGCGAGCCCCCAAGATGTTGGGTCTGGAGAGGGTCGGCGACCCCACTTTAGGCGTGCGAAGGGAAATACGACTACTTGAGATGCGAAAGCGGCAAAAGGAGTTTATTAACTTACTTGAGTTAGGGCTTGTTACACTTTGCCGGACAAGAACAACTTAGTGACTTGTGAATTAAAGAGCAAGTTTATTAAAGATGAAGATAGAAAAATTAAATGTAGGAAAAAGATGAAAGACCTGCACAGTTGGAGCGAGAAACCTAGTCCTCTGCAGGCGCCACTCCCAGAGAGAGGCAGGAGGAGGCGGCTTACTACTAGATTTTAAAATTTCCTCCACTTTGGGAGACTGTAGTTCTAATTTTTTTGGGTTACCCTCTTGATTATCAATTAAATCTCTTATCAAATTCTAATAAGTGAAAGCAGTGACAGGAACCCGCTTGGCTCCAAAAACCTCGTAATAAGCATTCAAAGCGTTCCCTACTCTTTTCCATTTCCTAATATCAATTGTCCCTTCTAAAGGGAACCAAGGGCATAAATTCTTAATAAAGTCAAAAAACTTGAACAAATTCTTTTTCTTCACCTTTCCTCCTCGCGTCTTTAAAGCTTCAGTTAATTGTACCACATATTCCTCATGTAAACTTAATTCCTGCCCCATTATAGAGTGCCCTACCCACTTACCTAAAAGCTGAAACTGCAGCAGGTTCCCACAGTGGCTCTGTTATCGGATTTCCAAAGTCGCTAGCTAGCTTCCTCGAGCACTTTCCTCACTGGGTCCTCCGTGTCCAGGCCCCATGTTGCTGTGTCCCGGCCTGCGGGTCCGTAATTCGCAAGTCCTGGAAGGAGGAGCGGGAATTTGGGAGACAGGAGACGCGAGAAATGAAGACAAGGCAGGATCCTGATCAAGTCTCGTTTATTCAAAGGAAAGGCACAAGTTATACAGGGAGTAGTGGGGGGAGGATTACACAGGTAAAAGAAACATCTGTTAATCTTCCACTGCCGACTGGTCAGTGTCAGCCTCCTCTGCAGGTCTTAGATAAACCTAAAAGTCCTTGGTATTTACGGCCAGTTCGGATGCAAACACCACCTAATCAGAACAAATTGCGCCTGTGGCCGCAGAGTGAAAATTTACAGAGCTCAGGCAATGAAGATTGAGACAATGGCCAGGCCTTGATGGCTCCAGACAGGCAAAGTTATGGCCGGGCCTGTCGGCCCCGACAAGTATCTGCTCTGAAGGATCAGGACGTGGCTTTGAAATCTACCCCCAAGAGTTCCCTCAGTTCAAGAGTTTTCCTCCACAGCAGGAGCAGGTGGTGTAGTGAGTTGTTAGTTGCGCTGCAAAGGAAAGCTACCAGCTGCTCCTGGACCAAAGAGGAGGTTTTCTACTCCCACGCAGTTCCCGGCTCGGAAACCCACCAGGCAGCTCTGCCCTGTCTTCCGGGGTCAGTGGGAGCCAAATGGACTCAATGGCAGGGAATGAGTCCAACCCCCTCACCAACACCCAGGTCGTCAGTGGGCAGACGAGGCGGGGACTGCAGGTGTGGCTGAGGCCTCCTTATACAGGTCAGTGAAGCTCCGAAGCTCCTCGAGGCACCCTAACCCCACCCCTGCCCACGTCACTGCATGAAGCCTAGTCTACTGGTCCTTCAAGGCGGTAGAATTTGTGACCCAAGACCAAAACCTATCCTAGTTACTTGTGGTTTCCAAGGAGATGGACATCAGAATCTACAGAGGAGACCAGATACTCTTTTGTCAAAAAGTGGGATGATGTTGAAAAAGATGGTTTGAGGGCTGAGCCCCGGTGACGTAGTGGTTGTGCACGGGACTGTGGCCCACTGGGATGGAGGTTCAATTCCAGCAGTGGGGCTGGGCCTCCTATTCCCACCACCAGAGCAGTGATGCCCCCCCCTTCAAAAAAAAAAGAAAAAAGAAAAAGATAGTTTGGAAATTGATTGTGGTAGCAATTGTACTACTCGATGTGATTGAAATATAGAATGATACATGTACTAAGTCCCAAACAATTAAAAAAAGGTGGGATGAGGAAAGGGGGAAACTATATTTTATTTTTTTTAATTAATTAATTAATTTTGGCATCACTGCCCTCTGGTGGTGGGAGTAGGAGGTCCAGCCTTTGCTCCTGGGAGCGGGAATTGAACCTCTGTCCCAGTGGGCCGCAGTCCCGCGCACAACCACTACGCCACCGGGGCTCAGCCCGAAACTACGTTTTAATTGATGACAAAACCTGTGAGGGCTGAGCCCCGGTGGCGTAGTGGTTGTGCACAGGACTGCGGCCCACTGGGATGGAGGTTCAATTCCAGCAGTGGGGCTGGGCCTCCTACTCCCACCACCAGAGAGTAGTGATGCCCCCCAAAAAAACCTGTGAATAAGAAACATTCTTGGCTGAGCCCCGGTGGCGTAGTGGTTGAGTGCGGGACTGCAGCCCACTGGGTTGGCGGTTCAAATCCAGCAGCAGCAAGGCTGGGTAGCTCCCACGACCACCAGAGGGCAGTGATGCCCACAAAAACAAACCAACTAAAAAGAAACATTCTTAAGTTTTATAAGATCTTTGTTTTTCTCAGGGAAGAAAATGGGGCTGTCTATTGCCACAGGGAAATCTCCCAGTCTCAGAACTCATAGGCACAGTTCTGCCTTGTCCTCCAGGGTCATCTTGAGTCAGAACTGACTCCATGGCAGTGAGCATGTCTTGTGAAGTCCAGCCCTCGTAGTTATCTAGTCTGTTGTCAATTTGAGAGGATTAAGAGTGAAGGGGTGGAGTTTAGCCTGTCAATCAGGCCGAAGTTGATAACCTCATTTGAAGACACTAAGGAGATAACTAGGTCGCTGGAGGCAAGACACACCCAGGCTGCCTGAGAGAAAGTCCTGCAGGCAGAACACGTGGAACTAGGCTAGTGCCCTGAAGTGGAGGAGCCATGTGGAGACCCTGCCAGTGCGGAGATGCCTGCACGGGCCTGTGCAATCAAAGAAGACAGAAACGGCGGTGCAGGGGACTCAACTCCCTTCTCTGGAGAAGAGCCCAGCGTTTATTTGACAAAGGGTTTTGTAGTTCTTGTGGCATGACAGCCGCTCGTTAATCATATTATCACAAAATCAAACAAATGGTCAATGTCTTGGAACTGAAGCAAACTAACCAGAGAAACTTCCTTTTTGTTAGCCGCTAGGTGACTTGCCTGCCTCCCCCTCCCATCTCAGAAAGCTGACTGTAGTTGGCCTGTCTGCTCCCCTTTGCCTTCTGGGAAATCTTTACTGGTGATTAATTTTAGAATGTACTCTCATGTTCAGGACATTATAATTAGTTCTGGCAATTCTTCAATATATTGTTTCTTCTGATTATTCAATATTGTTCCTTTTGATGTTGTAACCTAAATGGTGTAATTAATCTTGTTATGTTAGCCAGGATGTTATAAACAATTTTAGTATTGTTTCATTTTTGATAATAGATATACTTTTTTAAGTTTTTTTTTACTTTTTTAAGTTTTAAAAAGTTTTATTGGCAAATAATTTACATACTATTAAGTTCAATGATTTAAACGTATTAAAATATTTGTGCAAACATCATCACAATGACTTTTTTTTTTTAAGGCATCACTGCCCTCAGGTGGTGGGAGTAGAAGGCCTAGCTTTTGCTCCGTGGAGCTGGAATTGAACCTCCATCCCAGTGGGCCGCAGTCTCGCGCACAACCACTACGCCACCAGAGCTCAGCCCACAATGACTTTTACAACATTTACTTCATTCTTAAACCTGTTACTGTGTTTCTCCAAAAATAAGCCCTATCCATAAAAGAAGCCCTAGGTGGATTTCTAAGCATTTGCGCAGTATAAACCGGACCTGGAAATAAGACCTAGTGATGGGCGTGGCTACGCTGCGTCTCAGCACACCCATGCATTTTGTGGAGGAGCGGTGATGAACCGGGCATCCCTTCTCATCTGTCCCATCTCGACCTATCTGCAGACTCTTGATATTGCAATAAACAAGCCACTCAAAGACCATTTGCACATGAAAACTAACGACGACATTGAAAATGGAATGACAGGAAATCAGCGTGGAAACTTTGTGAAGCCTGGCCTGCAAGATCGTGATCTGGGTGAAGAAGTCATAGGATAAAATCACTGCCAGTAGTGAGGAACCCTGGTGGCATAGTGGTTCTGCGATGGGCTGTGACCAGTGAGGTCTACAGTTCAAACCCACTCAGGCCTCTGTGGGAGAAAGACAGGGCTTCCTATTTCCATAAAATCACTGACGGTGTTGTGACCCACACACTTGCTCATTGAATGACAGCTCTGCTTGACATGAGAGACCAGGGCCAATGGTGCCGAAGGAAATAGTCACAAGAAATTCAGGATGGGATTCGGGGTTTGGAGAGTTATGATGATGTTTTCCAGAAGACAACTATATTTGAATAAGTGTAGATTGGTGTACCGTACTTAAAAAAACCCCAACATATCCCCTGAAAATAAACCCTAGGGTGTCTTCTTGAGAAAAAATAAATATAAGGCCCTGTCTCATTTTTTGGGAAACATGTTATTATTAGCTTCTCATTACCCCACCAACCTACCCTGCCATAACCCTAAGGAACTATAACCTAATTACTGTCTTTTTGTTATAGTATTATTTTATTAAAAGATCATTTTTAGGGCTGAGCCCTGGTGGCGTCGTGGTTGTGCGCGGGACTGCGGCCCACTGGGATGGAGGTTCAATTCCAGCAGTGGGGCTGGGCCTCCTACTCCCACCACCAGAGAGAGAGCAGTGATGCCCCCCCAAAAAAAAATCATTTTTACTGGGGGCTCTTACAGCTCTTATAACAATTCATATGTCAATTTTATCAAGCGTATTTATAATATGCTGTCATTATTTTCTAAACATTTACTTTCTGACATTTTTGGAGGGACATCACTGTCCTGGTGGGAGTGAGAGGCCTAGCCTTGCTCCTGGAGAGCTGCTGCTGGATTTGAATCACCAATCCTGTGGGCCACAGTCCCTCATACAATCACTGCACCACCAGGGCTCAGCTCAACATTCACTTTCTATGAGCCCTTAGTATCAGCTCCTTTACTTGCTTTTTTTTTTAATCATTTTATTGGGGGCTCATCCAACTCATGATCAATTGTACGCAGTCCACATTTGCACATTTGTTGCCATCATCATTTTCAAAACATCCTCCTTCCCCTTAGGTGCCCAGTATCAGCTCCCCATATTTCCCCTCCCCATTAACCCTTCATAATTTACTAATTACTATTTTGTCATATCATACTCTGTCTGACGTGTCCCTTCACCACTTCCCCCAGGGGGGAGGCCATATGTAGATCCCTGCAATTGGATCCCCCTTTCTGCTTCACCTCCCCTCCACTCTCCTGGCATCTCCACTCTCACCCCTGGTCCTGAAGGAGTCATCTGTCCTGGATTCCTCATGTTTCCAGCTCCTATCTGTACCAGTGTGCATCCCCTGGTCTAGCTGGATTTGTTAGGTAGAATTGGGGTGGAAGGAAGCATTGAAGAACTAGAGGAAAGTTATGTATTTCATTGTTGGGACACTGTACATTGACTGGCTCATCTCCTCCCTAGGATCCCTCTGTAAAGGGATGTCACTTCACCTATTGATGGACTTTTGAGTTCCCAATCTGTACTCTCTCATTTATAATAATTTTTAGTTCTTTGATGCCTGATATCAGATCGCTTAGACACTTTGTGGGCACTCAGGCTGGTATGCTTCTTCCATGTGGGCTTTGTTGATTCTGAGCGAGATGGCCACTGGTTTTACTTTCAAGCCTCTAAGACCCCAGATGCTATCTATTTTGATAGTCGGGCACCATCAGCTTATTTCACTACATTTGCTTATGCACACATTTGTCTTCAGTGGTCATATTGGGAAGGTGGGCATTATGGGATGATTTTTAGTTCTTTGAAGGCTGACAATTGATCCCTTACTCGGTTCTTTTTTTTTTTTTTTTGGCATCACTGCTCTCCGGTGGTGGGAGGAGGAGGCCCAGCCCCACTGCTGGAATTGAACCTCCGTCCCAGTGGGCCGCAGTCCCGCGCACAACCACTACGCCACCAGGGCTCAGCCCCTTACTCGGCTCTTTTTAAAGTTACAATTAACCCATTAATTTTTGCTTTCTGCTTCTGCCCACTCTTGCTTGACTCCTAGAAGAGTGTTAAATGAGTTTTAGACCTTTAAAGATGGACTGAGACATCCATTGAGGGCTGCTGTGGGGGAAAACAACTTTAGTTTCTCGCTAGCCCAGTTCGCTGAATAAAGACTTTTCTCAATGTCAAGACATCATAATGGATATCATTTATTTGAACCCGCAACAGTATTCCAAGAATTTTTTCCTCCTTTTTTTTCTCTTGCATCACTGCCCAGTAGGAGTAGGGAGCCCAGCCCTGCTCCTGGAGAGCTGCTGCTGGATTTGAACCGCCAACCCTATGGGCTGCAGTCCTGCACACAACCCCTGCACCACCAGGGCTCAGCTAGTATTCCAAGAATTTAGAGGGAATACTTCAAAGAGAGCACAAAGCATACAAGAGCAAGAAGAGTAAACATTAATTAAGATAAACAACAGGGCTGAGCCCCGGTGGCATAAGTGGTTGAGTGTGGGGCTGCAGCCTGCAGGCTTGGTGGTTCATATCCAGCAGTGGCTCTCAGGAGCAGCGCTGGGTAGTGCCCATGACCACCAGAGGGCAGTGATGCCAAAAAAAAAAAAAAAGAAAAACAACAAAGGGGCTGAGCCCCGGTGGCAAAGTGGTTGTGTGTGGGACTGCGGCCCACAGGGTTGGCGGTTCAAATCCAGCAGCAGCTCTCCAGGAGCAAGGCTGGGCTTTGTACACCCACCAGGGGGCAGTGATGCCCACAAAACAAACAAAAAGATAAATGACAAAGGAATTTAATGTTCTTTGAAATAAGTTTAACTGGGGTCTGAGCCCCGGTGGCGTAGTGGTTGTGCACATGACTGTGGCCCACTAGGACAGAGGTTCAATTCCAGCAGTGGGGCTAGGCCTCCTACTCCCACCGCTGGAGAGCAGTGATGCGCCCCCCCCCAAAAAAAAAAAAAAAGAAAAGAAGTTTAACTGTGTGTGAGAAGTCAGGCATCTGTCAGAGACAACTTTATTTGAGCATTTATGGAGGGCAGACGTGCTATGGAGAAACACCCTTCCTGAAATGCAGTCCAAATTAATCTCAATCCCATCCTATTTTTTTTTTTTTTAGTTTTGTTTTTTTGGGCATCACTGCCCTCAGGTGGTGGGAGTAGGAGGCCAAGCCTTTGCTCCGTGGAGCTGGAACCGAACCTCCATCCCAGTGGGCCGCAGTCCCGCGCACAACCACTACGCCACCGGGGCTCAGCCCAATCCCATCCTATTTTTGCTAGCCATTTTCTAGATAAGAAGATTCTAATTCAATGAACAGGGTCAAAGGGCAATCCTGATCCTGCACCGTGCCAAGGAAAATCCACAACAGTAGTCCCATATAGACAACCAACAGCCACCTCACAATAGGACTTCTTCCCTAGGTTTTAGGCCCTAACAACTGGGGTGAGGCACAGTGTTGGGAGGATACTTCTGCGAGCAGGATTAAGGGAATGGAAGAATGGCTAGGGCAGTGGGAAAGCCCAGAAGTGTTTGTGGGCTGGTTACCACTGTGGGCAACTGGGGATCCGTTGTGGGGACTGGTGCAGAATCTTGTGGGACAGGTGACGTCACCCCTCTGCACAACAGGCATGCTGGGACATTCAGCCAGTGCCTCCTTTCCTCTATGGGTTGAGGGTTGCTCTCAAGGTCATCAACCCACCTTCCACAAGTCCCAGGAAGCCCTCTAGCAAAAGGACGTGGGACAAAAGCAGCTTCTCAGCCTCCTGGGAATCTTCTGCAGTTGTAAGTGCACTGAAGTGGGCTGGAGGCTAATGAGATGGGCACATTTATGAGCAGTGGCCTGAACATGGATTATGTAATTTGAATCATCAAAACAGCCCCATGAGGGAGGTGTGAGTATGACGTCCATTTCATAGACAAGGGACCAGAGGCACCCAGAGGAAACCTGACCATGACTTGCCACTTGTTAATGCTAGAATTCCAAGGCAAGCCTCCAGGCTCCATGCTAACTGCTCCCTCCCTCCCAGCAAGCACTCCCTTCTCTGTCTTCCCATTTGGTAGAGCTCCTGTGGACTGAGGATGCCCACGCGGGGTTGGGGGGTGGGGACTTACTCCTGCGTGTGCAGTCCCGCCCCACGCACCCATCCAGAGAAACAAGGGCTCGCAAGCATGGGCGGGGTCATGAGTGAAAGAAGCGGGGAGGGTGGGAGATGCAGTTGATGGGTAACGGCTTCCACTCTGAGATGGAGCCAGGCCAGGCCTGAGACTGAAATCCACGAACAAGCTGGCCAAAGCCCTGTGCCAAGTACTGACCAGAGACAAAACTGAGGCAGAGGCAGAGGCAGGAGCGAGCTGCCCAGGGCGCCACACTCCAGGGCACCTTCCCCTTTGCCCACATGGACCCTCCCTCTTACTGGAAGTATATGTCACACTTGGTAACAGTGAGGGTTTGAGGGGGGGGGTCTTGTCCAGGTTTACTATGAGTCATCATGAGTACTGGTGGCGTAGTGCTTAGGAGTTGGATTGATAACCGTGAGGTTAGCAGTTTGAAACCGCCAGCTGCTCTAATTCCCAAAACCTACATGGGCAGTTCTCTCCTGCCCCACAGGGTCGACAAGCATCTGAATTGACTTGATGGCAGTGTGCTGGATTGGAATCTGAACCAACCTTGAGTCAGTGGCAGTTTTATACTTATTTGGGGACCCCAGTCCCCCACTGTAATTAGGACTGCCTGTTTGCTTCTACTGATGGTCCCTTGGGACTTTGGCCTGGATTAAGGTCATCTTCATCCCCACGATTACATGTATTCATGGATTTACCTCTTCTTTACCTGATGGAGTATGATTCAGTTAAGATCTGGGAGGGGGTCTTGGGCAAGTTCATACAGGGACACATGACAGAAGATGCCTGATTTCTACCTTCGTGCTCTTGCTGGTAAAAATCTCAGTCTGCAGTTTGGGGTGGACTTACATTCAGATTCTGGAAAGGATTTATAGGTCTCTACTCAGGGGTTACCTGTCAGTAACCTGACCTCTGGGTGACCACTTCCTCTCCTTTCTGGATCCACTCCATTAAGGAGTCCATTGAGATCTCTTTGGGGTTAAGCCAGGATTACTGAAGCTTCCAAGCTTGGGAACTTTGCTGACCAGTAAGGAGGGCCTCAGATGGGAAGAGCAGCTTTCTGCAACCATCCTCTAAAACTCCCTCAAGCACATTCTTGACACCACCAAAAAGGAAACGCGCATTTTCCAATTTATTCCCTTTGTTCAACGCTCCCGCATGTGTGTCTGTGCAGAAGTCAGAGGTAACCCTCAGAACCATCACGGACCGGGCTTGAATTGGTCAGCAGGGGTGGGAGATCCCCAACTCCTCTCTGACAGGTCCTGGTTTGTCACAATGAATGGGGGACAGTGTTCTAAAGAGGGGTTCCAGGCTCCTCCCCATCCATGGGGGTATCTTGGCAAACTGCTTTCCAACAAAAGTCTGCTCTTCTCGGCGTTAAATAGGGAAAGGGAGAAGCCAGGGGTGGGTATGTGCTCAGGCATCATGGGAGCCGTGTCTCTGCCTTTCTGGGCACAAGGGAGGCAGTCCTGCTCCCCAAGCTTCAGGTAAGGTGTTCTAGGCCTGACAAGGTGCAGCCACGGGGCGCCCTGGCCTGCCTCTAACCCTCAAGCAGAGTCGGGTCCTCGACTAAGCAGCCGACCGCTCAGGTCCACTGGCCTCCGTCGCCTGACTCCCATCAACGGCTGGGCGGCTCTCTCCCGGCTTCTAACCTTGCTCCAGGCGCCTTCCGCCCAGCCTGGCAGTCGGTTGCGCCCCATACCCGGCCTTGGAACGGGGCGCTTCGGTCTGTCCCGCTCATCAAGCGCTGTCTCCAGGGTTCTCGCGCCGACCAGGCGGCTTCCTCGCCCTGTCACCGTCGTCGGGCAAGGTCCCCGGGGGGCCCTCCGCGGGGGGGGCCGTCGGACGCACGAAGGCACCCAGAGACTTGGCGTGGCCCGAGCTGAGCAGCTGGAGCTGGCGCCGCCCGCGGCGGTACAGGTACTCGATGCGCAGCACGTCGGAGCGCGGCAGGCAGGCGTTTTGCCGGAACTCGGCCCGCACCCGCGCCTGGGCGCCCGGCTTCCCGCGGCCGGCGCGCAGCAGCTCCCGGTACAGGCCCAGGACCTGCTTCTGCAGTCGGCTGTGCCGGCTCATAGCCGCGCGTCGGCGGGCGCGCACCAGCCAGCCCCAGCGAGCGGCCACCCAGCGAGGGTCGCGCGAGAGGGCGTTGCGCGAGGCTCCGCCCCGCTCCTTCCGGCACGCTCGCGCCTCATTGGCTAGGGCGTCCGGTACAGCACACTGGGCGGGAGTAGAGGGCGGAAGCTGAAGGTGGCCCCCCCCTTTTTTTTTTTTTTTTAAATATATATCCCCTCCTCTCCCAGGGGAAAGCGGTGCCCTTGAAGAAGAGGTACATTGAGACCCCAGGCCGTGACCTCATGCCTGGTTCCCAAGGAGCAGCTTCCTGGGGCCAGGCCAAGGAAAGTCGCTTTGTCATTCATTATAAAGCATCTCGGGAAGGGCCGGGCGTGCTTTTCCCGGGGCAGGTGTGAATCTGAAGGGACCGGCTTATGAGGAGAAATGTCCGGGGCGCGCGGCTGTGGGTGCTCCGGGAGAGGTAGACAAGGTGTCGGCGCTAACAGACGATATAACGTAATGTAGTAACGTTATACGTCACCTCCACGGTAATGCAAGTTACTGTGACTGAGACAATAGTATCTTATGATCCAGTATAGGCTGCAGCCCTGGAGACAGAGTGGGTCGGGCGTTGGTCAGCAGTCCCAGCCACCAGCGCCCCCTAGGGAGAAAGAGGAGACCTTCCCTCATACAGTGACGTCTCAGAAACCCCAGGGGCAGCTCCCCCTGCCCTGCAGGGCCACTGGAAGGCAGTGAGGGACCAGATTTTAACACTGGTAAGTGGGCACACCATTGACGTGGGGGGGCAGGGGAGAGGGGATATATTCCCTTCCCGTTCTCCAGGCGTTCCCTAGCTTATGCATTCTTTCCAAAAATTGGGACTTTTTAAAAACGGCCCGGGACTCGGGAAAAATTGTTTAAAATCGGGACATCTGGTCACTTTATTACTAGTATATTTTTAATGAAATGCAATTGGTAGTTTAGTATATTGTCACCTAATTTATGTTTTTTTTTTTTTGGGGGGGGGGCATCACTGCTCTCCTGTGGTGGGAGGAGGAGGCCCAGCCCCACTGCTGGAATTGAACCTCCGTCCCAGTGGGCCGCAGTCCCGCGCACAACCACTACGCCACCGGGGCTCAGCCCTAATTTATGGTATATATTACGTTTGCATACATTTTGTGAAAATTTTACAAAACACACCAATATTATAAATGATTTATTGCTTCTTATTCTTTTAGAATCTTATAATAATTGATATTTAATTCTCACAACTCTAACAAGGAAAGTGAGGCGTTGAGAAGTAATAATATACCTTACCCAGGTTCATACCCTTGATAAATGTCAAAGCCAGGTTTCAAACCCGGAGGATCTGGTCCCCAGACCTACTTTGCTGTCTACACTTGCCTCCCCTGATAAAAATCCATGTGCTTCCAAGAGAAATCGCAGTTTGCACTTACTGCGCTCCGAGGGTGCGCCGTGGCTAGGCATGGCACTGGGAACTACTCTACGGTTGAAGGTTCAGGGGCACCACCTGTTCCACGGCAGAAAGACGAGGCTTTCTGCGCCCCGAAAGATTTGCATCCTCACGGCTGAGCCCCGGTGGCGCAGTGGTTGAGTGTGGGACTGCGGCCCACAGGGTTGGCGGCTCAAATCCAGCAGCAGCTCTCCAGGAGCAAGGCTGAGCCTCCCACTCCCACCAGAGGGCAGTGATGCCCACCAAAAAAACAAAAAGATTTGAATCCTCAGAACCCCACAGGGGCAGTTCTAATCTGTCTGATAAGGTCACTGAGTCAGAACATGTCTGATAAGTCAGAATATGAGGGGCCCCCCAAAAAAAATGGCAAAAAAGCTCCACTGAGTGAGCTTTCATAGTACACATCTCACCCTCACTCCCAAGGTGATCATGGAGCAACTCACTCTGAGTTAGTGCACCCTGTGGTGTTGCCTGGGAAGATTCTCTTTGGTCACAGAGAATTTTTTCTTATAAGTATTTTCTCTACAATCTTGTTTTTTTTTTTTTTTGTGATGGCCAATTTAAGAGAATAGCACGTAGCTATGAAATTTTGTTTCCTGTTTTGGAAAAAATGCTGCAGAAAATGTGATATTGATCACAGCTTATAAGGACAGTGCTATGGGAAAAACTAAAGAGTATGAGTAGTTATCTCTTCAAAAAAGGTAAAATGTCAGGCTGAGCCCTGGTGGGGTAGTGGTTGTGCGTGGGACTGCGGCCCACTGGGACGAAGGTTCAATTCCCGCTCACAGGAGCAAAGGCTGGGCCTCCTACTCCCACCACCAGGGCAGTGATGCCTAAAAACAAAAAACAAAAACAAAAACCGTAAAATGTCATTTGATGACAAGCCTTGTTCTGGATGTATTTCTACTTCCAGAACAGATGAAAATGTTGACTTTTGGTGCATTTGGAGTTCCTTCCACCAGGTCGGACTACTAACCAAGCTTTCTTTCTTTTTTGGGGGGGGCATCACTGCTCTCCGGTGGTGGGAGTAGGAGGCCCATCCCCACTGCTGGAATTGAACCTCCGTCCCAGTGGGCCGCAGTCCCCGAGCACAACACAAGCTCAGCCCTAATCAAGCTTTCTATTTAGAGGCTCTGAAAGTGTAACAGTGTTACAAGAAAGGCCTGATTAGTGGCAGCTGGAGGACTGATTTTGCCACCACGACAATGAACCTGCTCATGCAGCCATCTCAGTGCACTATTTTTTTAAATTTTATTTATTTATTTATTTATTTATTTTTAGGCATCACTGCCCTCAGGTGGTGGGAGTAGGAGGCGCAGCCTTTGCTCCTGTGAGCAGGAATTGAACCTTCGTCCCAGTGGGCCGCAGTCCCACACACAACCACTACGCCACTGGGGCTCAGCCTCAGTGCACTACTTTTTAAAAAAATAATTTTATTGGGGGCTCTTTTAGCTATTTTAACATTCAGTACATCATCTGTATCAAGCACATTTGCACACATGTTGCCACATACATTTCCAAACATTTTCCACTTGAGCCCTTGGTATAAGCTCCTCTTGAAAAAAAAAACAAAAAACTTGAATAGATGAAAATGTCAATTCAAAAAAAAAAAAGCTCTTTCCTCTCCTCCCCCTTTTTTATTTATTTGATTTTATTTTTTGCTTTTTGGGGGGAAGGCATCACTGCCCTCTGGTGGTCGGAGTAGGAGGCCCAGCCTTGCTTCTGGAGAGCTGCTGCTGGATTTGAACCTCCCGCCCAGTGGGCTGCAGTCTCGCGCACAACCACTGCGCCACTGGGGCTCAACCCCCCTTTATTTTTACTTATTTTGTTCGTTTGTTTTTTTGGGGGGGCATCACTGCTCTCCGGTGGTGGGAGTAGGAGGCCCAGCTCCACTGCTGGAATTGAACCTCCGTCCCAGTGGGCCGCAGTCCCGCGCACAACCACTACACCACCGGGGCTCAGCCCCCCCTTTATTTTTAAATGGATCATTTTATTGAGTACTCATAAACCTCCCCTCACGATCCTTACTTACATCAATTGTATGCAGATCTCATTTGCACACTTTTTGCCATCATCACTCTCAAAACATGCTCCCTCCACTTAAGCCCCCAGTTCCACCTCCCTGTATTTCCCTCCCTCCCCCCATGAACCTTTTTTTATTTTTTATTTTTTATTTTTTTTAAGGCATCACTGCCCTGTTGGTGGGAGTAGGAGGCCCAGCCTTTGCTCCTGGGAGCCGGAATCGAACCTCCATCCCAGTGGGCTGCAGTCCCGTGCACAACCACTACGCCACCAGGGCTCAGCCCCTCCATGAACCTTTAATAATTTACAAATTGCTATTTCATATCATACACTGTCCAATGTATCCCTTCACTCACTTCCCTGCTGGTCATGCTCCAGAGAGGAGGTTATATGTAGATCCCTGATATTAGTTCCCCCTTCTACTCCACCATCCTTCCACCCTCCCAGTATCACCACTCCCATCACTCGTCCTGAGGGAATATCTATCCTAAATTCCCCATGTTTCTGACCTCAGTGTATATCCCCTGTTCTAGTCAAACTTGTCTGGTAGAACCGGGAACATGACAGTGGATGTGAGGAAGCATTTGAGAACTAGAGGAAAGATGCATATTTCGTTGTTACTACACTGTACTTTAACTGGCTCATCTCCCTGCAACCCTTCTCTAAGAGGATGTCACTTCACCTATTGATGGGCTTTTTTTTTTTTTTTTTAATGCACCAATTTTTGCCACAAAAACAGCACGCCTTCTTGCCCCAGGCACCTTACTCACCTGACTTCATTCTATGCAACTTCTTTTTGTTTCCATAAATGCAGAGAAACATGAAAGGACAGTGATTTGATGATATAGATAAACGAGAGAAAAAAAATGAAGGAGTTGCTGTCAGCCATCCAAACAGATGAAAAATGTTTCCAAGATTGAAATTGCATATTTGATAAATGTATTGAGTGTCATGGAGAGTAGTGTGAAGAAGATAAGGTTGTTTTATTAAACAAAACACATAGCTTTCTGTAGGGGAATATGTTTTTTTTTTTGGGGGGGGGGACCCCTGGTAGACTCGATGGAAGTGAATTTGATTTTGTTTGCTATGTGATCGAAAATATTCTTTTTTGTGGGGGGGGGGGGCATCACTGCCCTCAGGTGGTGGAGTAGGAGGCCCAGCCTTTGCTTCCTGGAGCTGGAATCGAACCTCCATCCCAGTGGGCCGCAGTCCCGCGCACAACCACTACGCCACCAGGGCTCAGCCCGAAAATATTCTTATATTTTCTGTGAAGAACATAAATACTTCTGATGTTTTCTGTGGATAAGCACACTGGGGCATGGAGAGAGGCTGGGTTACTTGCGAAGCTCCCGCAGGAAGTGCAGGAAACCCAGGGTTTGAAGTGAAGGCGCTGGCTTAGCTTCTCGCCCACGTTGTGCTGATCGTCTGGCCTTTCTCCCTGGATCAGCCCCCATTTCTGCTGTAAGCCCTGAACTCACAGCTCTGTTCTAACATCTCAATGTAAGAGCTTAGGTCCTCCTGCCCCTTCATGGAAGGACTATCCATTTTACCTTCTCAGTTTCCATTTCTCCAGCTGCTAGCTTATGTTACCTCCGTGGTCAGGACCCAGGATACTCCCCACTGGCTTGTCCCCTGTATTTCCAACCTCTCCTTGTCTGACCTCTCTCTACCATCACTGAAACTCCCTCCCCTAAGTCTCTCCTATCTCCACAATGGGAATGATAAATCCAGTCCAAGTTCCTGCCCATGCATGACTTTCATTCTCCTCTCTAGGCACAAAGAACTTGTCAGATGCCTTCCCGCTCTCTCGTTGCTCACCTCCACCCCATCTCGGGCTCTGAGAGTGCAAGTCCATTTTGACCCACCCCACAGTCTCTCACTCTCGTTCCACCCCGCTCCTGGCCATGCTCCTCCCTGCTTCCTTCCCCTGCCTGATGACAGGTCTCAGCTCATTTGACACCTCCTTCAGGAAGTGCAGCTGTTGTGGTATAGTGGCTATAACTTGAGCTGCAATCTACAAGGTCAGCACTTTGAAACCACCAGCAGTTCCTCAGGATAAAGATGGGCTCTCTAGTTGTTGTTTTTTTTTTTGGGGGGGGGGGCCATCACTGCCTTCTGGTGGTCGTGGGAGCTACCCAGCCTTGCTGCTGCTGGATTTGAACCGCCGAGCCGCGGGCTGCAGTTCCGCCCTCAGCCACTTACGGCACCGGGGCTCAGCCCCTATTTTTATTTTATTAACCAGGATGTTATAATCAATGCTGTACCCTCTAATGCTCACTAACTCTAAAGAATAATAACATTAATTTTGCTTTCTGTTTCAGTCCATGCTTGCTTAAGTCCTAGACAAATGATAAATGAGTTTTTCCCTTTAAAGATAGGCTGGAATGTCCACTCGGGACTGCAATCCAAGAATTGCTTTTAGATTCTAGCCGTCTGGTTATAACCACATACTCTTCTAAATTATCAAGTCATCATAGTGACTGTCACTTATTTGAACCCGCAACAAGATCCCTGCCAGGTGATACACGGGCCTTGGCCGGGATCGGGGAAGTCCCTCACCTGTATCTCCTGCTGCGTCCCAGGCGCCATAGCTGTCCTTGAGGGTGTGGAGTTTGTTCTCAGGTCTTTTAAAGGCTGCCCCACCTCAAGGGATAATTAAGAATCCATCGAGATCGCTTTTTGCTTTTCTCTAACGATGGGGGAAGTTGGTAAGTTTCACTAATTGTGGCCCACATTGAGACAGGAGATGAGTTGACACAGCAGCTGCAACAGTGGCTCCAGTGTAACAGCCAACAGTGGCCTGCTGTGCATGCGGCTCTTATGCGCTGGAACAAACCAGAGGCACCAACGACCCCGGCACATCCCCGGGCCGCTGCTGAGCAAGCCTGGCTGCACACCGCAATGTCGGCCTGCTGTAAAATCTCAGGCCTTTCTACAAAAGATGAGGCTACTGGATTCCAGGACGACTACCCCCCGGGAAATCCTAGGCAGGGCCACCAGAAGCCAGAGTGGACTATCATGGATTGGGTTTGATTTTAACTCCTTGCAGAATATTTATGTGCAATTTGATTGACACCAGGGTCTAAAGGGCATTTTTGACATCCCTGAGGGGGGACTCAAATCTTGTTATTTAAAAATATTCTTTGTGGCTAAGCCCTGGAGGCTTAGTGGTAGTTTGCGGGACTGCGGCCCACAGGGTTGACAGTTCAAATCCAGCAGCAGCTCTCCAGGAGCAAGGCTGGGCTTCCTACTCCCACCAGAGCAGTGATGCCACACACAAAAAATATTATTTGATTTTAGGGAACACAGAGAAGTCTGAAGGGGCGTGATCAGGGCTGCAGGGTAAATGGAGTAAGTTTCCTAATGAAATTCTCAGAGGACATCCTTTGAGACCCTCTAAGAATGGGCAGGTACATGTAATGATGGAACAGTATTCCTGGCTTCTCTCCCCCCACCCCCCATCAATGCAGTTTTTAATTTTCTTAATATGTCTTCATAATAAATCCCCACAATCATTCTGTCTTTCAATAAAATTGATCAAGATGACCCCTTTGGAACCTTAAAGACTCATCACTATGATCTTCTGAACTGAACTCTCATTAAAAAAACCCAACCAAGCTGAACCCCGGTGGCGTAGTGGTTGTGCGTGGGACTGCGGCCCACTGGGATGGAGGTTCAATTCCAGCTCACAGGAGCAAAGGCTGGGCCTCCTACTCCCACCACCAGGGCAGTGATGCCTTAAAAAAAAAAAAAACCAACCAAGCTCACTGCTATCAGGCCAACTGTGACGCATAGTGACCCTTTCTGTGTCTTGACTTGAACTGGTCCATCATATCCCCTCACAGGCAATTGTATGAAGTGGACCTGTGCATTTTTTGAAGGCACCTTCACAATATTGTACAAGTCTGATTCTTAGAGAACTTGTCTGCAACCATCCACTGATCACAGAGACATTTTGTTTGGAATAAACCTGTGCATGTGTAAGCTGGAACCTGCTGCAACTTTTGAATTACCTTAGTATATACAGAGCTCATAAACATAATGAAGCCCAATGACCACTACAAAAACCTGGGGATAAGGTTATTCACATAGGTAGTAAAAGAAGAAATACAAATGTTTCTCAGGTCTGTCAAAAACTGCCCAATCTTGGCTGAGCCCCGGTGGCGTAGTGGTTGAGTGCGGGACTGCGGCCCACTGGGTTGGCGGTTCAAATCCAGCAGCAGCTCTCCAGGAGCATGACTGGGCCTCCAACTCCCACCAGAGGGCAGTGGTGCCCCCCAAACCACAAAAACAAAAATAAACAAAAAACCCCTGCCCAATCTCAAGTAATAATTAAGAATCCATGAAATGTCTTTTTTTTTCTCTGAGGAGGGGAGGAAAGTCTGAGAAGTTTCACTAATTGTCTCCTATTATTTCAACCAGGATCTGAGCAGGCTTTGTACACGGCCATTGACGTCTGTGTCTCTTTTACTCTAAGAACTCTCTTGGAGTTTTCATGGGTGGTTGGGAAAAGTTCTGAGAGCTCTCTGAAGACCCTGATGTCCCAGGGTGGCCAACACTGACCTCTTGGACTGAACCTTTATTATTATATGGGGGGTGTACCTTATCCCTCCCGGTGGGTATTGCTCCATTCCCAGGGTCACTCAATCCAAAACAATGGCTCCTAACTCCCAATAGTGGCCCTTAACAAAACAACCTCAAGTGACCCCTACCTCCCAGACAGCTCTGTCCACCCACTGGGGGTTAATATTTTCCCATGGACTCAAGAAACCACCAAGCTTATTCCTGCCCGCCCATGTTTTTTTCCTGTGTTTATGTGTTTCACCCCTTCGTGTTTGGAAAACTAACCTTATTCTCGGTCTGTGCGGTTTCCCAGGTGATAGACTTACCCTCTCGCACTGGCCTTAGGCATATGTCCCAGGCCTGGCCAATCAGAGACAAAGAAGAGGTCTTCTGCCTTCGGGGCCCTGTGTCTGGTTTGCTAAAGAGCTGAGTCCAGCTCACAGTGACTTTATGTTAGACTGTCGTGTGCTGCTTGTGCATTAATCATTTAGTCTTGTGCCAGCCTCCTGGTTGCAGCATGTTGCAGTCCAGCATTGCGGCTACTGCACCAACCCATTTTGTGGTGTGTCTCCCATGTCCTCGCCTCCTCTCTACTTCACCAAACTAGATGGAGACAGCCAGGCAGACAGTCCTCAGTGAGGATCACAGGACTTCGGTTGGCTCGTTTTCAGAAGTAGGCTACTAGGTGTCTTTCTAGTCTGTCTTAGTCCAGAAGCACTGCTGAGGCCCATCCAGTATAGGTGGTCCTGCTCATACTTGTGGTATAGCCTTCCAGCATCTCAGCACTATGCAAGCCACTACCGATGACAAACGGACAGCAGGTTAGCTTGAGGCTTCTGCCAGAACTAAGGAGAACGAGATACTGCCTTCCCATTGAGATTTCTTAGCTATGGGTCATAAACCAGAAGCAGGAGGGAGACACCTTTCCCACCCTCACCCCCATCTCTCAAGAGATGGCTTGAGAGCTGAGCCCCCATGGCACAGTGGTTGTGCGTGGGACTGTGACCCACTGGGTTGGAAGTTCAAATCCAGCAGCAGCTCTCCAGGAGCAAGGCTGGGTCTCCTACTCCCACCACCAGAGGACAGTGATGCCCCTCCAAAGGGAAAAAAAAGAAAGAGAGATGGCTCGAGAATGAGGAGCCCATTCTCCAGCTATTCCTTCAAATGAGTATTTTTCGTTACACACATGACCATTCAGCTAAGAAACCTGTCCCAGTCTTCGCTGCAGCTAGATCAGGTCTGCCCACAAAGTTCTGACTAGTTATAAAGTGACCAGATGTCCCACTTTTTAACAATTTAACATTTCCTGCAGCATTTTAAAATTAAAAAATATATATTACAATACTATTTTTGCATCCTATGAAAATTTTTGTTGCTCCACATAGACCAAATTTCTAATCAAGAACGCCTCTCTCCCCTGGTCAATGGTGTCCCGCTCAAAATCTGGTCACTTTACCATATAGGGTAGTGGGGATAAGCAAGACTTCTTGGAAATGTCTGGACTGAGCCTCGGTGGCGCAGTGGTTGAGTGCGGGATTGCAGCCCACGGGGTTGGCAGTTCAAATCCAGCAGCAGCTCTCCAGGAGCAAGACTGGGCTTCCTACTCCCACCAGGGCAGTGATGCCACACACACAAAAGAAGAATTCTTGGAAATGTGCAGTGTAGGATCAATGAGGCATAAAGGTGAATGCTAGGGCTTGGTTAGCAGGGTGACCAGATCATGAGAGGTTTCAAGCAGAGGCTCAATGAAGGGGTTAGAAAAGGATTTGATGGGGTGGGGGCTGTAGGGAGATGGATGGTAGAGTGGATGGCCAGAGAGCTAATGAGGGATCAATGGAAGACGGATGAGTTACCAAGGGGGTAGTGAGGGGTCACTGGGAAAACCAACTCGAAGGCAAATGGAGCAACTGGACAAGCCGTAGATCTCTGAAGATCAAGAGAAGGCTTAAATGTCTGGTCAGCACCAGGGGCTCAGCTAAGTGGGCAGGGGCAGTGGCGAGTCATTAAGGGAATGGGGTGCCTAAAGGCTCAACAGGTGAGAAAATGGGTCAAAGGGAGGGTGACTTAGGAGGTTAGTGGGAAAGTTTGGGAATTCAATGGAGAAGCCATTATCAGTAAGAACTCAATGGGAGAATTAGAGGATAATGTGGGCTCTCAATGGGAAGACCCATAGGGAATTAATTGGAGGCCTTACTGGGCCAGTCATTGGCTCACTGAGGTCAACTGATTGCTCAGTAGGGATCAAAGAGTGTGAGGGGACCAACAGGGCAGCAAATGGGGTGCGTGTGAGCAAGTCAACAGAAGGATCCGTTGTGGGAGGGCAATGGCGTGATGGGGAGTGAAAGGGAGGGTTAAGAGGCAGTCTGTGATCAAAGGGGATTCAACTCAGGGCTATTAGGATGTTCATTGAGGACTCAATGGAGAAGTAAAGGAGGGGAGTAAGGAAATCTCAATGATCACTACTATCGAAAAGTAGAGATCCAAGAGAGAGGTTTCCAGAAACCCATGCGGGAGGTCAGCCAGTGGTGGGGAATGAATGGGACCAGTTGGAGTGGGCATCTTTGGAGGCCAGTGGGAGAGCACTAGGTGGTCAGAGAATGACAGTGGTCTCTTAGGGCACTGGAACTCACCTGGAGATAGTTGAGGTGTTTTGGGTTGATGTTCAGTCTCAGGCCGCAATCTAAGAGGGTCAGGGCCCTGGTGTAGCACCGTGATGCGAAGTGGGATTCGAACCAGGCTGTTAGGCTCGAGGTTGGCATGGGCTGTGCCACAGAGACTGGCCGGATGGCAGGCACAGGAGGCGAAGAATTCAAAACGGGCGCCTCCAATGTGTGGAAGCGGAAGTCTCCAAAGGCAGTGCAGACCAGCGGCTTCTCCAGGACAGGTGTGGGGTGGAGGTGGGGTTTTGGGGCTGGGTGAGGCCTGGGGCTTTGTGTCAGTCCAGGAAGACAAGAGAGAGAAATCCAGGGAGACACTGGGGTAAAAGAAAGGACTTTATATAGAAGAGCAATTGAATATTGAGAAAACACCCCTGCCCAGTCCAGATCAAGTCCATACGTCTGATGATACCAATCTATAAAGTCCTCTTCAGACTCACGCAACACATGCTATGAGGCCGAATGCAGGAAGATCACAGGCCAATGGGTGAAAAGTCTTAGGGATCCAGTGGCAGAGGAACCTTCTTAGCGTGACTTCTTCAGCTCCAGGCCTCTAGCATAGCTCCGTGTGTCTTCTCAACAGAAATGTCTTGCACGGGCTGTCAGGATGTGCCCTGCCTCCATGGAGCTATTTATCTCCTTAATGCCTTGATGAATGAAGTCATCAAGTTCCAGCTTGAAGGACAAACTAAACTCCACC
Organism: Nesogale talazaci; assembly: GCA_004026705.1. Classification (NCBI taxonomy): domain Eukaryota; kingdom Metazoa; phylum Chordata; class Mammalia; order Afrosoricida; family Tenrecidae; genus Nesogale; species Nesogale talazaci. The sequence goes on from PVJH01013873.1 coordinate 27,371, forward strand.
CCTTCACCCTTTTTTCCCCTTTCACTCTTAAGAGCCTCAGAGTGACAACAGATTATGTAAGTACCACAGATTTCACACAGGACTGCAGGCCACCCACAGAGGCCTTGCAGTGACCACAGCACGTGGCAGGCCAGCATTGGGCCACCCCTGTGACGAAGGCCCCGAGAGCTGGGTATTGGCAATGTTAAGTACAATTCTCCAGCCAGAAAGTTTGGTGCAGGACACAGAGACACAGGCTGGGGCGCACACAGCCTGCAGGCACTGGCAGATAGGTACACAGGAGCTGCCACAGCTCACAGGGGCTGAGGGGTCTGCTTGTGGCCAGGCTGCAGGGTCTTATAGGACAAAGTGGGAGAACTCGGGGCAGATAAGGTGGGGGACAGTGAGCAATGGAGGGAGAGACAGTGGTGTCACTGCAGTGCTAAGGGCAGGGGCTTAGGTCCCTATAAAGGGAAGACAGAGTAAGAGCCAAGGTGTCCAGTGCCCAGGCCTCTGCTTCCTGAGACTTAGAAGTCACTGTTTGTGATAGGAGGTTGATTGTGCCAACCTGGCCAATAGGAATATGTGGGATTAACCAGGTTGCAGTTTGATTGGAGGGCAAAGAGACAGAGGCTCTGCTAGTCCCACCCGCCTCTCTCTCGCTCTCTGGTGGTCAGAGTGTGCTGGACTGTGCTGCTGCTTTAGCTAGCTCTCTGCACTACCTGTGGGCCGGGCCAGCCCGGGGTGGCGTCACGAGAGCTTGCGACTCTGAGATCGGCTTCACTGCACTGCTCGTGTGTAAGTTGCTCAAGCTCGAGGCTGGCGGGTTCTGGCGCGCCTTGCATCGCTTGCATTTGATAAACCATGCAGGCCTGCTTCGCCAGCTTCTGGGCCGTGGACTGTTGGTGACCCGCCCTGCCACTTGCTGCTTGCCTTGCTCCAGTGAAGACTCTGCTGTCTGCTTCCTTGACCTTGGATCCGGAAGCCCATATGAGTTGAAGGACTTTTTTTTTTTTTTGGGGGGGGGGAAGGGGGCGTCACTGGCCTCTGGTGGTGGGAGTAGGAGGCCCAACCTTTGCTCCTGTGGAGCTGGAATTGAACCTCCATCCCAGTGGGCCGCAGTCCCGCGCACAACCACTACGCCACTGGGGCTCAGCCTGAGTTGAAGGACTTTCAACATATTAACTGTTCCACAGAAGTGAGTTGAAATTAACCTTCTGTACTGCTGTGTGGACTAATTAGCTGTTATGTTTTATATATATATATATATATATATATATATATATATATATATATATCCTGGTTTTGTTTCTCCAGAGAACCTTTCCTAACACAGTTTTCAATATCTTCCTCCCCCAGACACAGAAGCCACAGCCCTTAGTCCCTTCTTCCCTGAGACCCAGAAGTCTGTACAACCCCTCCTCACCCCTCTCCCACTTCACAGTACCCAGGAGTCATGCGCCACTTTCTGCTCTCTTGGATGGAAACCGTGGTCACCCTGCAGTTGACAACCCAGGACCCCATCTGTGATGCCACAGGCCACCCCTGGAAGGCAGCTGAAGAGGACACAGGTCCCGTCCCGCCCATCTGGTAAGTGCAAGAGGAGGAGCAGTCCTTGGTGGCTTGGAGTTTGGCGAGGCTGCAGGGGAAGTTGGAGGAGGGTGAGGTAGTGCTGAAGGGGAGGATCAGCAAGAGGTCCTGAGGGGGACCGGAGGCCAGGTGTCAGGGTCACAGTGAGACTATTGAGGATCTGAGAAGGACGCTCGTAGAGAAGTCGTGGCCATGGCAGAAGCAAGAGCAGTGGCCCCTGGGGTCGCAATCCCCTCACAGCCCTCAGCACAGGACTCGGGGAGCTGACCCTCCATCTGCATGTCCAGGCAGGCCACAGGGTGCGGGTTCACACACATGGCTTCGTGGGAGGCCCGACTGTGGAGAGGTCTAGCTCTGGCAAGTTGGGACAAACCAGGGCCTACCTGACACAGAGAGGTAGGTTGAGGTGAGCCTTGGATTCCTTGAGGACCCATGAGGAGTCATGTGGGCCCTGAGGCTCCAAGATGATGAGAATTGATGGAGAACTGAACAAACGGATGGACTCCTGGCTTTTGTCCAGGCCCCATCCTCTGCTTGGAGGGGTCGGGTTGACGGTGTTGAGAAACTGGTGTGTTGTGAGGGACAGCAGCTAGAGTCGAGTGCTGGGTTAAGTGTCATGGACTGCCAGAAAGATCAAGCGAGCCTGCCTCGGATGAAGTAAAACCAGAAGGCTCCTGAGAAGCCAGAATGGCCAGAGTCCATCTTATGGGCTTCCGACATGTTATCAAGAGAGATCAGTCCTTGGCAAAGGACGCTGGGAAAGTAGAGGGTCAGCGGAAAGAGGCAGGCCCTGGGCCAGGTGCATCGATCTGGCAGCTGCACCCCCAGGCCCAGAGAGAGCCACGGTGGGGAGGAGGGCGCAGGACTGGCGTGTTTCACTCTGCTCTCACACAGTGGCACCATGAGGTGGGACCTACCAGAAGGCCCCTAGCAACGAGAAGAAGCCATTTTCCAGGTGGATGACAGTCGGGGAACTCCTGACCCATCAACCCATCCGGTGCCCTCATCTCGTATATAAGGTGAGCCTGAACGGCGAGGCTGCTGCCTCTGTGGGGGGCTTAGCCCAGAGCAAGTACTCAATGAAGGCCAGCCATTGTTCCCACCTTCCCTTTAAGACTGTCTTCACATTGTGGCTGGTCAGCTGGAGCAGGAGGTCTGAGTAGGGATTCAGGGGCGAGATGGACAGGCTAGCTCTGCCCCTTACCAGCTGTGGGATGTGAGGGATTTCTTAGCTTTTCAATGACGCAGTCTTCTCAAGGCCTTGTTTCAAGGTCATTGCCAGTTAATTTGAAGAGGGCGGGGTGTGGGAAACTAACACATGTCATTCCCACAGATTCTCCCCTAACAGCTATGCTGCCTTAAAGTGAGCACATGGTTGATTCTGTCTCCCCATAGATCTCCTCCCACCGAGACCCCCAGCCCCCCTCCTGCCTTCCCCCGGTGCAGGTAAGGAATTTCCTCCCCTGTGAGCTCAGGGACCTTACTGTGATGACCACCTACTTTGTGACGTATGTAGCTCTCAAAGATGCATGACTAATGGCTCCCTATTAAACCTCCCAAACAATAAGGACGCCCTCTCCACTGGCCCCCTCTCCTCCAGTCCTCCTTCCTCTCCCTCCTTCCCGCTCCCTCTCCCCTCTCTCCTCCTTCCGCACCTCCACGTGGACCATCAAGCAGGCTACCATGAAATGTGTCTGACTCCCTTCTTTACTCTCTCCCCTCTCTCATTCTCTGACTTTACTATGATCCTTACATATGATAGCCACGCAATTGCGCCTGCCAGGCAAGTGATGAGTTAGTAGGGGCTGGCTACTCCTCACATGGGGGTCCACTTAGAGTAAAACAGAACCTCCCAGACTTGGTCTCATGTCAGACTCCCTGATGGGCTTGTTAACATGAAGGCTGACGGCCCCCTTAGGAGTCTTATTCGGCCAGAAATGGCTCCACAGATGATGCTTTGAGAACCATGGTGTGCAACTCTAAGGCCTCTCACTGCCACCGCATCTGTGCTGACACACAGAGACCCTATGGCACTGGGCGACGGCAGTGAGGAAGTAAAGAGATAGGCCCAAGCCCACCCTCCCAGGAGAAACAGGCTTCGAGGCTGCTGGTACTCTGTTCCCACATACTGGGTGCTCCACCAATACCTGGAGGCTGACTGAAGCCCAGACCTGGCTCTCCCTGCCCTGGCCCCCACCCCACACAGACAAGGTATATCTGTGGGCCTCCTCAGATAGTCTGGGGTTTGCTCCCATCTTGGCACCTCGGGCCATTCATGGAATCACTGTTGTAAGCCCCACCACGGAGCCCCTGTGTGCAGCTGGCAGAGCCAGCAACACCCAGACCCCCGGGATACATGCAGGCTGGAGGGGTAGGGGATCACAGTGGCCCAGCCACATGGAAGACGAGCACATGGTTGTCTGGAGCTCCAAACGGCAGGCTCTGCCGGCTACTGCTCATCTGAGAAGAGGTTGGGTCAGACTGGGGTACTAGGGACCCAGTGTCAGCACCAAGGTGTGCAGACCAGAGTAGGGGCTCCAGGACCCTCTGTGCAAGACTCTGATAGGGACTTTATCTGCAATCTGTAAATGCTCGGGCTTCTCTCTGCCCGTGGGCCTGACCACTGTTTACACCAGTAGTGGTTGGTTTATTCCCACTCCTGGTGACCCCATGTGCTCCGTGGAGTTCTCAGTGATGGACTTTGTGGGAAGTTGAAGTGCTGAGGCCACCTTAGAAGGAGCTCACTGTGGAACCCAGGGACCAGGGCTATAGTATTCTGGAACAAGACCTGAGGCATTGATGTACAAAACATTCAGGGCAATGAAATGCAGTCCTTAATAAAGACTCATTCAGTTAATGCCTGAGACATATAAGTCAGGTCAGCCTATAGGGATAGTGAATTGATGGAGCCTGGGGTTAGGATCAGGATCACTGGCAGTCCTGAGTAGGCGCAGGGATGTTGTGGGTTCAATCTGGCTGGGTTTCTACAACGCTGGTGCTGCTGTCCATGGTTCTGGTTACATAGCCCACTAGCCGAAGGGGTTGGGTGTCTAGCTAGGAATGGAAGGGTGAGAGGTAAGCCTTTATGATCAGCCCTGTGACGCTCCTTGGCGGGGTCTGAGGATTACCAGAGCTGTTCCTGAGTCAGCAGTCTAAGAAATTCAGCTAACATGTGGAAATCAGTGCATATAGAGTAGTATTGCCCAGTGTAGGCTGGATAAGGAAATAGCCTTTGTGGGTCAGGCCTGGGATTCTCAGAGTTCAGCCCCAGGCAGAGAACGCTGGCATACTGGGCCTCCTGGCGGGATATGTATCAAGCATTTAGGGCGAACCATTGGAAGCAGCCAAGTTTGTAGGACAAGAACACCATATGTGGTCAATGGCAGTGGTCCCATTTTAAGAACGACACTGGCCAGTGCCATGATGTGTGTTGGTTAAGCAGCTATCTGGGTCCAAATCTAATCTCTTGATTATGAGTTGTTTGATCTTGGCAAATTGTTGAACTACTTAGTAAAATGAGAGAAATATGATCTCCACAGGGAAGAATTTCTGAAAGGGATAAAAAATTAGAGCTAGGTGCAGTGTTAATCTGAATAGACTAGAGAAACAAATTCATAAACACTCATGTATATAAAAAAGAGCTTTCTAGAAAAACTTTTGGAGCTAAAGTCCCATACCAAAATAAACACTCCCACTCCACCAAAGAAAAAAAAAAAAAGCTTTCTATACCAGAGCAATTTAATATTGAGAAAACATCCCAGCCCAGTCCAGATCAAGCCCATAAGTCTGATAGTAGTACTTATGTGTGATACCAATCTATAAAGTCCTCTACAGACTCACACACATGTGTCACTGTGTGAAGAAAGATCAGGAAGATCACAGGCCAGCGGGTGGGGAGTCTTGTGGATCCAGTGGCAGTAGAGGCATCTCGGTGCTGGCAGGGGTCTGCACGTGGCTCCTCCAGCTCCCGGGCTCTGGCTGCATCAGGGCAG
>PVJH01013873.1:33031-58841 GCA_004026705.1 Nesogale talazaci
GGGGGGGCATCACTGCTTTCTGGTGGTGGGAGTAGGAGGCCCAGCCCCACTGCTGGAATAGAACCTCCGTCCCAGTGGGCCGCAGTCCCGCGCACAACCACTATGCCACCAGGGCTCAGCCCCAGGTGTGTCTTATGATCTGAAAAACACAATGTCTCCTTAGTGCATCCAGATGAAGTCATCAAGCTGAGACACAATTGACAGGCAAACTCTACCCCTTCACAACTAAGTTTCAAATTGACAATAGGGGCTGAGCCCCGGTGGCATGAGTGGTTGAGTGCAGGACTGCGGCCCACGGGCTTGGCGGTTTAAATCCAGCAGCAGCTCTCAGGAGCTGCACTGGGTAGCGCCCACGACCACCAGAGGGCAGTGATGCCCCCCCCCCCCAAAATAAATTTTTAAAATTAAAGAAAATCAAATTGACAATAGATCATGTAACTACCACAGGTGTTAGTATATCTTGGATCAGTGAAAAGACTTTGTATTTGCAGACTAGAATATAGTACTGGGTCCAGGACCTCTCACCCTCACCCCCCTGCACCTCCACCCCCACCCCATTAAGCTAAAATCAGGGCTCGCCCTCTGGCCCTAGGGAAGGCATTAAGACGGTCCTAACACACACATACATGTCTCCAAGGTCAGGCAGATGCCAAATGGGCGAGTCGGGTAAGGTGTAGTCCGGCAGGGCACGGTAGGGACCAATGCAAACAGAGGGCAAGCATGGGTCACCGGCCAAGCGGAAGGCGCCAGCCACAGGAGCCTGGAGAATAAAGCGCCGGTTGCCAGAGCTGCCGGCTTCTCAAAAAGTGCAGGGCCCCACGTCACAGGCCCTCACTGAAAAGTGTTTACTTTAAAGTCAGCAGCGTAAATACACCGCCCTGGGGGCTGAGCCCCGGTGGCGTAGTGGTTGTGCGCGGGACTGCGGCCCACTGGGACGGAGGTTCAATTCCAGCAGTGGGGCTGGGCCTCCTCCTCCCACCACCGGAGAGCAGTGATGCCCCCCCCAAAAAAAACACCGCCCTGGCTCCGCTCCAGTGTTCCACCCGGGCACTGCCTGAGCGCTGTCCATGGTTTTGAACCCTGGGGTCTATAGACTCATTCGGTCCCTCAAGTGCAGACTCAGTTTTCAACTCACCCCCTTTCCTTTGTCTCTTCTACCGTGATGAGATGACCTGCCACACTGCCCTGGACTCTCAATTATGTTTCAGGCATGGCAGGGCATGGGAGGCTTTTTTGTCGGCTTTTTTTTTTTTGAAGATCCGTTTGCAGAGAACATGTAACTGGCTGAGCACACAGAACCTACCAAGGCTCAACTCCTGCGCTACTGTTTGCCTCATGTGACCTGAGCTTTACCTCTCTGGGCCTCAGTTTTCCCATCTGGCAAATGAGAATATTAATTGTCCCCACTCTAAAAGGACTTGTGCCTAGACATGTCATTTGTCCCATCCATTCCTCTCCAGCAGTCGTGGTTTCTTTACTTCTTCTCAAGTAGTGGTTGGGGCTGGGCTGGGAAACTTTGGACTTAGGATTTCATTGTGAAGGGCTAAGTCTGGATATCTTGCAGCTGGATTTGGAGGTCTTTGAGGTTAGGCCTGGGAGTCAGAGATCATGAGTTAGGAAGAAGGAGGGTGGCGGCCCAGGGAGTCACTACGAAACCGAACCCACTTACTGGTCTCTACTGTGGGGCCAAAACTTCTAGGGGAAGGCTTAGGGAATCTTTGGATCAGGCTTGGGAATTGTGAGTTGAGGCCATTAGGCCAGAGGTCATAAGATGGACTCCCTGTGTGTGTAAGGTTAGGAGGCCTCTCTCACCTGCACTTGGGGTCCACTTCAGGTGGTACCCTGGCACATTCACCTTGATCACTGTTGGGGTCCTAGCCAAGAGGACACGGAAGCTGGTGAGGACTCCTGGCACAGGTGTGCTGAGGCTGCTCAGCAGGTGTGGGCAGGACCCTGGGAAGTGACGAAAGTGGAAGCGGCGCCTGTCGAAGATGATATAGTGACCACCTGCAACCGTGCAGGTGGCCTCGCTGGTCAGTATGTGCCCCGTACATACACACACACACACACACACACACACACACACACACACACACACGAAGGCCGAGCACGCTCCCCCTAGTGGTGGGATAGAGGCAGCGGTGCATAGAACCTACCCCTTCCCACAGAGGTGCCTGGGGGGTTGGGGAGGCGGCTGATGGTCCTGGTGGGTGCAGCTGCAGCCATTGGGCCAGGGCCCCTCGGGATGCAGGCCAGGCCACTGTGGAGGAAGCTGGTGTCACAGGCGCAGGTCTCTCCCCAGGGCCGGGGCAAGCTGTATTCTGGGCACTCTCTGGCCGCAGAGGTGGGTGGAGGAAGTGATGATGGAAGTGTCCAAGTCAGGAATGTGAGATCCAGGTGTCTGAGCCATGCTTAGAGTGGAGACGACACCCACCTCAGCTCCCAGGAATCTCCCGCAGGAACCTTTCCAGATGGGAGGCTTTGTCCCCAGACCCAACAACAAAGACGTATCTCTTCCCTGAAACCAGAAGTCTCCTTCCCAGAGCCTGGAAGTCTGGTCCTGGGCTCAGTGCTCTAGTTCCAGGTGCTGGGGTCCCACCACCCAGAATGGAGTAGATTTCGTCCCCAGGCCCTAGGCTTCTGCCCTTATCCCACTCTGCGGTCTTGGTTCTTTAGTGGGAGGAGTCTCCTTCCCAGGAAGTAGGGGAACCACTGTCATTCAGCTAACTTCACCCCGCAGAATGGCGTGATTTTATCTCCAAGGCCCTGAAGTCTATGCCAGCCTAGGACCTTGAAATTAAACAACCTCCCACTGCAGGACCCCTCTAGCCCCTAGCTCGGGAAACCTAGTCCCCTGAGCTGGAAGTCTCTGCTCCCAGAACTCATCTGTTCACCCTCAGGGCCCAGAGCCTGTCCCAGAGGGCCACCCTATCAGTCCCAGAAGCCCCTTTCCCTCCACGGTTACTCGGAATCTCCAGGTATGATGTGGATTGGATTGGGAGTCCCTGGCAGGCAAGCATGCGGACCTGACCTGAAGGGCCAGGCAAAGTGCCAGCCGGCAGTGGGGTGACGTGGGCCCGGGTGTGGCAGTGGCCTTGTCATGGTGGCAGCTGCTAAAGGGCCTACTTGGGGCTGGCAGGATGGCGCAGGACCCGGAGTCTCGGGTGGTTGTGCTGATGCAGACCTGGTGCAGGGTGTCTCTGGGGGCCGCAGGACCACCCCTGCCATCAGCCGGGTCCCCATTGAGGAGGCCCACAGGTGTGTGTAGTAGCTATCCGCCACCTGCAAGGACATTGCCTGCTGCCAGTCATCAGTGAGCCACAGCGCAGACGGCCGGGCCCGTGGGCTGGCCTCAGCCCCAGCTCGGAGCTGTGGGGGCTCAGACTCAGCTGCAGATGCTCAGAGTCACCAGTGGTGCAGCCTCTGCTGGTCTACCTGTGGGGCCACAGAGAGGGACTTTCACCAGGGAGACTGCACCCCTGAGAGTTTGGGAAGAGAGGACGGGGACTGAGGGGGCTGGGTGGTGAGACGCAGGGGGGTGGGGGCTCCAGGAGACCCTATTCCCACCCACTAACCAGGACTCTTGCTTCTAATCACTGGATGCAACCCACCTTTATCCAATTCCCTGTAGTCCTCTCTCCCAAAGCCAGGTAAGTCATTCCCCTAAAGAGTCAGGGTGACCACCTCTTCAGCACCCCAGGGAGCCTCAATCCCGGACCCGGGGGTCTTCCCCACCTCCACCGATCCTCCTGGATTGAACCTAACATCCCTTTTCCCAATCCATGTTTTTTTTTTTATTTTTGCTGTCACCTAAGAGGTTCCAACCCACTTGTGTCCTCCTTTTCAGCTTCCACCCTGGTCCAACCCCCTCATCTCCTGCCTGCAGTTGCCTCTTCCACCTGCCCCATTCCGTGACTGCTTCCCCCACAGCAGCCATAGAGTCTTGGGAACACCTGTCAGCGGTTCTCAACCTCTGGGTCACAGCCCCTCTGGGGGTCAAATGACCCTTTCACAGGAGTCATCCTATTCATAAATGTAGCAAAGTTGTTACAGTTATGAAGTAGCCACAAAAACAGTCTTAAGATTGGGGGGGTCACCACACATGAGGAACTGTATGAAAGGGTCACAGCATTAGAGAGATTGAGAACCACTGATTTAAGTGATGTTCCAGCCTTCCTCTGGGCTCACACCTCATGCAGGAAAAAAAAGGAAAAGTTGCTGTGGCAATCCCAGGATCCTGTGTCATCTGGCCCCGTGACCTCTTCCCTCCTCTGTTCGCCCCCAGAGCAGTCCCTCTGCTTCCAGCCCACTGGACCTCTTGCTGTTGTTCTAACCGGCCGGGCAGATTCCCACCGCAGGGTCTTTGCACTGATGTCCCACGACTGCTTCACGGTCTTTCAGATTTGGCCCAGTCTCATCTTTCCCAGTGAAACCTTCCTTATTTACAATGGCATGCTCCGAAATCCTGGCCTCATCTTTTTGGCGTGAATATTTTTTCCCATGGCATTTGTGACCTTCTAATATATGATATAATGTTTATCACTTTCCCCAACACCCCCCTCCTGCCTGTCAGTTTGCTGTGCTGTGAAAGTTTGCATGTTGCTATAAGGTTGGTATTTGAAATACCAGCAGGCGAACCTCTGGGGGAAGAAAGGCGTGGTGATCTACTTCTGAAAATTCACCAGGGAAACCCTTGAGGCTCCCTGCAGAATTGAAAGGTGGGGGGGATGCCTCCTGCCGGAAGGCACTAACAAGTGGTGCACAGTGGCTCGAGGAGACCCACAAGTGTGAAGATGGCACAGGAGGGGCTGAATGTCATGCTGCTGTCTATGGAGGAAGCCCTGGTGGTGCTGTGGACTAAGCAGTTCTGAGGGCCGGTGTCAGATGAGTTGATCGGTCCCCTTTTCCTCCCCTCCCCATAGTAAGGGAGGCACGGACCATGCACAGGAAGCCGTCTTCACCCCGCTCACTCTCATGTACCTCAGCAATGAGTGTGGACACGCTCACCATGCTGGCCGGTGGGAAGAAGGCCTGGAGACCTGGTACTTACACATTGGGCTGCTAATCTCAAGGCCAGCAGTTCAAAATCACCAGCCAGCCCCATACAGAATTTGGTAGTTACGTAATCTGGTGTCACATGGAGACTCTTAGGAGTGAAGGGGTGGAGTTCTAGCCTGTCAATCAGCTGGCAGCTTGAGGCATGACAGACATAAACAGCTCAATGGAGGCCAGGCACATACACTCCCTGTGAGGCCTTCGTGGTGACAAGCCGTGTGGCACCACGCTGCTCGAGCCAGAGCCTCAGAGCTGGAGGGGCCGCATGAGGACTCGTGCCAGGGCTAAGATGCCAGCCCTGCTGCATCCACAAGCCTTTCCACCCACTGGCCTGTGATCTTCCCGCCTTTGTTGTCATTGCGTGTGTCGTGTGATTCTGAAGAGGAAATTATGGACTGGTAGCAGACATAAGGGTTCATATCAGACTTATGGACCTGATTAGCCTGACCTGGGGTATTTTCTTAATGTGTAACTGCTCTTTCATACAGAACTCTTTCTTCTACACACATGAGTCTCCCTGGATTTCTTTCCTTATGTCTACCCAGACTAGCACAGAGGAAGATGAGGCTTTCCACTCCCGTAAAGACTTAGGACCGCAGAAAGTCACAGGGACAGGTCCACGCTGTCTGAAAGGGTCGCCGTGAGTCAGCAGTGACTGCACGGCAACGCGTTTGGTTGGGTTTGGGTGTAGTTTGAATGTAAGGAACTCCAAAGTCAGCAGTTCAGAACCCCAGCCGCTCTGAGGGAAAAGGGGCTTTTTATTTCCATAACGAGTTACCGTTTGTGGGGAGGAGACGAGCCAGTCAGGGTGCAGTGTAACAATGATGAAACATACAATTTCCCTCTAGTCACTATCATATCATAACACACACATATCATAACCTCAGTTCAACCTTACACATCTGGCTAGACCAGATCATGTACATGGATACAGGTAAGACCTGGAAACACAGGGAATCCAGGACAGATAACCCCTCAGGACCAATATGGAGAGTAGACATACCAGCAGGTTAAGTGGAAGGTGGGGGGAGGAAGGGGGAACCAAATACAATGATCTATCTATATCCTCCTCCCAGGGGGATGGACAACAGAAAAGTGGGTGAAGGGAGACATCATCAGTCAGTGTAAGACATGAAAAAAATAATTTATACATTATCACGGGTTCATGAGGGAAGAGGGGTGGGAGAAGGAGGAAAAAGATGAGAAGCTGATACCAAGGGCTCAAGTAGCTAGAAAATGTTTTGAAAATGATGATGGTGCTAAATGTACAAATGTGCTTGACGCAATTGATGTGATAAGAGTTGTACGAGCCCCCGATGAAATGATTGAACGAGCAAGAGAGAAAGAGATTTGCCTTCTGGAAAACTCCCAGGGTACTTCTACACTGTCCTGTAGGGTCACCGAGGCAGCAGGGAAGTTGGTTTGGTTTGAAGTGTGAAGACACCTTCCCCTTCCCCTCCTTACCTTAGTCCTTACAGGGGATGAGGAACTGGGATGGTGTCATCAGGGAAAGGTCTGAGAGGGGACAGAGTTTGACGAGAGGGCTCATTTCCTCATCAGGAGTTCTGGAGCTGAGAGGAGGAGACGGTGCACAGAATTGGATCCTGGCACTGACCTGCTTACACCCCCAGGCCTTGGTGGCTCAGCTTTCAGAAGCTAGCAGGGTTCCTGGCCTAAAGCAAAGAAGCCTGGATCTGCAAAAAGAGAGGAGGGTTGGCAGACATGAGAGGCAGAACTGGAGCTCACCGCCTCCATCGAAAGACCCCCAAACCCAGACCTCACTTCCATCACGTCGATTCTGACTCCGCTGGACCCTACAGGACAGAGTAGACCTGCCCTGGGAGTCTCGGAGGCGGCAAGTGCTTGCGGGAGCAGAACTGACACTGCTGACCTGGCGGTGATCCGCCCGGGGGTCACCCACCACCCCACCAGCCCTGCTCAAGCAGAGAATGGGGTTTCCGGCTACTTCACAATCTTTTTCCAGGGCGAGTCCCCCAACCTCTGCGGGTTGCTGTGGGTTATTGAAGGTTTTCAGATTGTCGCGCTAAGTGTGTGTGTGCGAACACAGGGGTGGTGGGGAGGGGTGATTGAGGACGAGTCTTCCCTGGGAGGTAGAGGAGTGGTTCACAGTTCCTTGCAAGAGCTCACCTCTCACAGAGTGAACTAACCACCGACAGTGACCATTCTAGGACCTGAAAACCCAGCAAGCACACCCGCTGCAGTTGAGTCGAGCCCATGTTGCAGAGGGGACCTGCTTCATGTGGCTTCTGGGGCTGTCATCCTCAGAAGTGGACGGCAGGGCCGAGCCACGGGTGCCACCAAGTGGACCTGTGGCTCCAGTGAGGATATGCAGTGTTGCCGTCAAGAGGGGATACAGAGCTGCGAACTGCAAGGTCAGCAGTTCAAAATCACCAGTGGTTCTGCGGGAGAATGTGGGCCTTTCTGCTTCTGAAAAGAGTTACAGGCTCAGAAACCCACAGGGACATGCCGCCCTGTCCTCAGAGAGGCCTTGCATCAGCACGGACTCCATGGCAGGGGCTGGGTTATTGATGTGATTTATTCAATGTTAGAGATGTCATAACAATCTTTACAATGTCGTCGGGGACATAAAGGGTCGGAGAGGTGCAGTGACTCATCCCAGGTCGCTCAGCTAGAAGTGGTTGGATTTGAACCCAGGCTGCCAAGCCCTAGAGTCCAGCTCAGGGACATCGGAAGGCGTGAAGTGCCATGCAGGTGTCTTCTCGAGAAACCCCAGCCTCTCCCTGAGCAGCCGCTTACCACTCTCTCATCCCCTCTCTACGTTTCGACTCTTCTCTGGGCCTGGGAGGGTCTTGGGGAACTCCTCCATGCAAGGATTGAGGAGAATCTGGGGTCCTTTCGCAGTTCATCAGGATGAGGATAGGGCTTCATGCTTCTGTGTGATGTGTGCCTTCCATCATAAACCTTGTTCCCACAGTGGCACGTCACGTCTACCAGGAAAGGAAGGAAGGGAATCTGGAGTCCTGGAAGAGGGCCCCCAAGTCCCCGGGTCATACACAACTCCCTAGAATTACAGACAACTGGTCCTGACTCTCTGAGTCCTGGTGGCATAGTGGTTATGACTTGGGCTTCTAACCATGAAGTAAGCAGTTCAAAACCAATGGTTGCCCCTCAAGTTTGACTATTCAAACCCACCAAAGATCCCAGGGGAGAAAGACGAGGCAGTCTGTTCCAGAAAAGAGTTACAGTCTCCGAAACCCACAGGGGCAGTTCTGCCTTGTCCTGCAGAGTCACTGTGAGTTGAAATGGGTTTGATGGCAGTGAGTTTGGTTTTCAGTCCTTGCCCTGCAATGTTATGCAAATTCACCTTCCTGGGGAAACATTGAAGTGATCTCTATTCACAGCAGATGTTCATCACAATCATCTTCACTGGCTGCCTGTGCAGCTTTTACATCAAAAACACATGCATCAAGGCTTTGAGCCCTTTGCACTAAAACCCACTGTCGCCGAGTGACTTCCAACCCAGGGCAACCCTACTACACATGGCTTCCAACGTTGTACATATTTTTGAGGTTGTAAATTTTTACAGGAGCAGACAGCTCATCTTTCTCCCAAGGAATGGCTGGAGACTTTGAACCACTGACCTGGCATTGAGCATCTAATGTTTATGTGACAGTGCCCCCTCACCCCAGGTTCCCACAGATGTCTGTTAGACATAATCTGTTGTCAGCTTGAGGCTTAAGAGTGAAGGGTGGAGTTTACCCTGTCAATTGGGTCCCAGCTTGATGACCTCATTTGGAGGCACTAAGGAGATTACTAGCTCGCTGGCGGTACAATACACGCTCACTTCCCGCAAGAAAGTTCCACAGACAAGACACATGAAGCTGAACGAGCCAAGTGAAGACCCTGCCAGAGCTGAGATGCTTCCATCACCACTGGATCCACAAGACTTTCCACCCACTGGCCAGTGATCTTCCTGCATTCGATGTCATTGCACATGTTGCGTGAATCTGAAGAGGATTTTATAGACTGGTATTGGACATATGGGCTAATATCAGACTTAGGGACTTGATCTGAAATGGGCTGGCATGTTTTCTCAATATTCAATTGCTCTTGTATATAAAGCTTGTTCTTATATTCATATATTCACATTTTATTGTTTATAAAGGTTTCTAGGATTTCATAACACATCTCTGGATTTGTTTCGCTAGTCAATCCAGACTAATGCAGACATTAAAATATAAATGCATAGATGGCATGATGGGAGTCAATCCACTAAATCTATTGCTTTCTCCCTGATGCCTGGTTTGTGCCCTTGTTTTTGAAGGGACGTCAAGGAGGATCACGGGCCATGCATCTATTCCATATCACACTGCATCTCACTGCTGCTTTGTTGAGCGATATAGATCAATAGCAACCTCTCTCTCTCTCTCTCTCTCCCTCTCGCTCACTGCCCCGAACCCTTTGTGGTGACAGCAATGTCACCTGTCCCTGTTCATTTAGAAGGACTCTTCCAGGGTGGTGGTATGTGGCGTCCCTGCCCCCAGAAAGTCGTGGCCCCGAGCATGGGGAGGCTTGCTCTTTGTGTGGTCTCGACACGCTGTGTGCAGAAAAAGCCAACCACACCAGAGATCGCCTTTCATAAGGGAAAACGGCTATAGAAGAACCATTGGCCTCTATGCTGGCTGACCTGCAAAGTGTGTTAAAGACACACTTTGGAAAAGGATCTTGTTAGTAACCCAGGGATTGTGTGTGTGTGTGTGTGTGTTTTGTTTTGCTGTTGGACGTGAGCAGTGCTGCAGCTTCAGAAGTAAACACTCGCCTCCTTCCCAGCAGCCGGGGAAATTGTGGGTTCAAAGTTGCCACCTGCCCAGTGTACACGCTCCGGTGGTGATTTCACACCTTTAGGTTTCAACTTCTTTGTCAACAAAATAAGTGTCACCAGAAGAGATTCCCCCCCCCCCCGCCACCTCCAGGATGTGTGTGTGTGTGTATGTGTGTGTGTGTGAGTGAATGCCTACATAACATACTCACTCTCACTAAAAACCAAGCAGGTGACCATCATGCCCCTTCTGCCTCCCAGTGTCCCAACAGGACAGAGTGGAGCTACCCCTGTGGACTTCCGAGATTATAAATCTTTACACAGCCTCATCCCATTCCCTCAACATCTCTGGTGGGTTCGAACAGCCAGTCTGGAGGTTAGCTGATGGGTGCTGAGAAAGCGACGTGCGCAAAAAAGCAGGGAAAAGGGTAGGGGATGCCAGGGTGAAGGACTGTGCTTTGAAATTGGACGGTGAGGCTGGCTTCTTCAGTAGAAGGTGGCATTTGCGTGGAGGCTTGAAGGGATGAGTGGGCAGCCCATGGGTATCCCGGGCACAGCCGGGACAAAGCCATGGGGCAGGAGGAGGACGAAGAACAAGGGGGGTCAATGAGGACAGCCCAAGGTAGAAGAAGGAGGTGGGAGGAGGCGGGAGAGAGCTTGTAGGGTCTCTTAAGCCACTGCACAGATTTTGCTTTGCCAAGAGTGAGGTAGGAGACTTGGTGGTGTAGTGGACCCGTGTTGGGCTGTGATCCATAAGGTGGGCCGTTCGAAACCACCAGCCGCTCCATGGGAGAAAGGCGGGTCTCTCTACTCCCAGAGAGGGTTAGTCTGGGGAACCCACAGGGGCACTTCTACCCAGTCCTACCATTCGATTGTTTAGCTGGTGCAAACCGAAGGGCGCAGAAATCTTCAGGAAAGGCTCAGCGCTAGATGGGGGCCGGTTGAGAAACAGTGGCTTCATGTTTTATTGTTTAATAAAGGTTTCTAGGATTTTAGAGCAGTATTTCCAAACTTACGGTCACGGACAAAGTTCATTTCCGCCTCAGGCCAGTTGCCCCTTCTCTCAGCCCAGATGCCCCAAAGATAAAATGACCAGACTTCTCACTTTTTAACAATTTAACAATGTCCCACGGTGTTTTAAAATTAAAATAAATATATTACAATGTTATTTTTGCGTTCCATGAACATTTTTGTTGCTCCATATAGACCAAATTTTTAAACAAGGCCCCCCTCCCGCCTCCTGGTCAATGGTGTCCTGCTTAAAATCTGGTCACTTTACCCAAAGATTCACACGCTCACCTTCCAATCTCCGGGAAAGGAGCCGTAGTGCAGTGCTGGTCAGCAGTTTGAAACTACCAGCCCTTCATGGGGAGGAAGAAGAGGCTGTCTGGATCTTCTAGTTCCACACTGTCCCACTGGGTTAGTCTGGATTGGAACTGGCTGGCTGGATCACTGGGAAGCCCAGGGCCTGACTGACTCCCCGAGGCCCATGAACTTTCCCGTATCTCCTGTTGCCCATGGCCTGTGTCCCCAAGCTGAGCACGTCCATGGGCCCCTGAGTGTTTCCAGCTGATGCCTACTCCCACAGGTCCCCGGGGTCCAGGGGGAGCCCTGGCCAGGCTGGAGGCCTGCAGGGTGGAGGCCAGGGAGCACCGGGGTGGAGGTGGGTGTCACCAGCACCGCCACGGTGACAACGCCTGGCTGCTCAGTGAGGGAAACTGCGCTGAAGGTGCCCACAGGGGGTGGGGGAATGAAGGAGGACGGTTGGGGGGCACCTAGGGGAGGGGGCACCAGGAAAGGCACTGGCACGCAGGCCGAGGAGCACCGGGCCTTCAGGAGCCCCTGGTCCACGACAAAGTGCAGCGGTCTCCTGGGCCCTCCAGGGCCCCAGAAGCTTGGGTTGCCAGATCTCCTGCCTACATAGACACTGCCCCTGGACCCACTGACAGTGTATTGGCCCAGCATGGGTGTGGCCCCAACAGCGCTGGGGCAGCAGCGGCTCAGATGCGTGGCTGCAGGCCTAGTCCCCTGCCTGCTGGCAACTGTGACTGGCCAGCAGCGCCACGGGCTGGGTGACCATGACACGGGTACCTGACAGGACCCAGTGTCTTGCAGCACATGGAAGGGCGCCTGGCGGACAGGCTCCCGGGTGCCCTGGTTCTCCAGGAATTCCCTGTGACTTGACAGCCTGGAAATGCTGCAGTCTTAGCAGCAGGAGCTGGGAAGGGTGAGGAGGGGCAGGCAGATTCTGAGCCCAGATCCCTGGAGTCCCAAGTCTACCAATCACTCACCAGCCCTGTGGACTTGGGCCAGATACCAACTTTGTTGGGTCTTCTGAAAAATTGGGAGACGGGTGCCCTTTCCCCACAGCTCTGGGGGAATCAGAGGTGATGAGGGAGGGCCTTATTGTGAAGCCTGATCCACAAACAGTGCTGGCAAATCAAGTGGCTTCTTCAACCAGGACCAGGTCCTCTCAGAAAGGGTCCCTCCCGGAAACACTTGGGCCACTCTCTGCCACACAGCCCACACTTACAGCCCCCTTGTCTCAGCTGACCCCCTTGTCCTGGTCTCAAGAAGTAAGCCATTGGTAGTCACAGAATTGTGGCCCAGGCAGGACATCCAGTCTCCTGAAAACCAAGGCACAGTTGGGCAGGCATGAGGGCAGCCCTGGCTGAGCACAGAGGTGGGCTGTCAGGGTGCCGCTCCGGTGAAATCTGCTGATAGCCTGCCACGGCAGCATCGGGGCATCCAGAGAAGGCCTGAGCCCCCAGAGCTCACAGAAAAAGCCCGGGTCTCATCCGCCAGTACCTGGAGGGGGGCAGGCACCTGGCTGACCATTTATGGTCCTGGATGCTCCGCTTTGACCCCAGCACCCTCCCTGGGCCAGCACACAGAGGAACAGGCAGCGGATATGCCCATTAGCCTTGGCTGCAGCCTGACCTGGTGCCATCGATCTTAATGAGGCATACTTAATGGGAGGGGAGGCGTGGCAGACTAATAAGAAGACAGAGAGTAAAGGAGGGGGTGGGGTGGGGTGACATGGACACTAACTCACCCCCTTCGAGTCAATGCTGACTCATAATGGCCCTGTAAAACAGGTTTGGGGGCTGAGCCCCGGTGGCGTAGTGGTTGTGCGCGGGACTGCGGCCCACTGGGACAGAGGTTCAATTCCAGCAGTGAGGCTGGGCCTCCTACTCCCACCGCCGGAGAGCAGTGATGCACCCCCCCCCCCAAAAAAAAAAAAAAACAGGTTTGAACTGCCCTCTGAGTTTTTAAGACTAATTTTTTGCAGAAGTAGAAAGCCTCCTTTTTCTCCTGCCAAGCCACTGGTGGTTTCAAACAGCTGACCAGACGTTTAACAGCCCAAGGTACAACCTCATACGCCACCAGGGGCCCCAACGCTAAACGAAGGGAAGGGGCGTTTGAGGCCCGAGGATGACAGGGAGATGAAGCCATGGCCATGTGGAGAGATACTGGGTCTGACTCGCACTGACCCACAGGGCCGAGCTGAGCTGCCAGTCTGCCCAGGAAGAAGCCTCACCTTCCTCTTGAGGAGTGGCTGGTGGGTTTGAACAGCCCACCTTGCAGCTAACAGCTCACAGTGCTACCCAGGGCTCCCGTGAACGCCCCAGGAGGAGGTAACAGAAAAAACAGGCAGGGGGTCCGTTCCTAGGCCTGGGTGCCCCCAATGGATGTTAATAAAGACACCCCCTGGGTGTCCCCATATGGGGATGTATCCAGATGCTATCGTTGGTCTGACTCAGCTCCAAACGGCTGGCTGTGCACCTTCCTCCCAGCGGGCTGTGGGAAGGGGGGGGCATTGGGGGTCTTGGGCGTCTCCCAGTGGGGACCCAGAAGAAAGCCCCTTCCTGGCTCACAGCTTCACACTGGAACATGCCCATGTGGGCTTCCTCTCCAGGCATCTCCCTCCAAGTTCTCCCAGGAAAAGACTTCTTTTCCCTCAGCTACTTACCAAGAACATTTTTTCACCCACCCTTTTAAACACTCCCCCCATCTGGGGAAAATCTTCAAGTGCAAACGACGCTCGCGATTGGTTGTGGTGGTTTCTGGGGTCGCCTTGCCTGGTCTCCTGCTTCTTCGCAGAGTCTGTCCCCGCGGCGTCCATGGCTCTTCCTGACAGCCAGCTGCCCGCAACGGCCCCTCTTCCTCTACCCTTCCTGAGGGTCAAGGGTACTCTGAGGCCCCTGTGCAGGCCGCGGGCTGAGCCTTCCCCACCTCTCGCTCCTTACTGTGTCTCCCACCCACCCTTCCCCCAGGAACCAGATGGATCTTTCTAGCGTCCAAACCCCTTCCTCTCCCCGCCTGCTTTGTCATCCTTCCGAGTTGCCCAGCCTGGCAGCCTGGCAGCCGGCCACCACCATCCGCTTGTGCTCACTCCTCGCCACTCCCTGTCCTGCGCCCCGCTCCGCCCCGTCGTCCAGTGCACAGGTCCTTGGGGCACCTTTCTTGGCTTGGGGACACTCTGGACGCTGGTTGGAAAGCCCCATCTTCCCGGGGTTCTGTTCTTCTCCGGCAGGTGTTCTCTCCCTCAGGGCCGGACCTCCATAACTTGTGGGGCCCAGTGCAAAGTGGAATGCGGGGCCCCTTGTTCAAAACGCACTTTACAATTTCCAGACAGGACCGGAAGAACGATGGGTCTTTCTGCTCTGGTAAAGAGCTTCAGTCTTGGAATGGGCTGGGGCAGTTCTACCCTGCCCCAAAGGGTTGCTGCAGGGCGGCATGACTCCATGGCAGGGAGTGGGGTTGGGACAGGAGATGGGGACAGCAGGACTTTCAGCCAAGCACTGGGCCCGCTAAGCCTTGGGACCCCCAGGTGATTACCATGCCTGCCTCAGGAAATCTTCCTGGGCTTTCCCTATCTCCCACCCTTGCTGCATTCCTACAAAGATGCCCCTAGTCATTCTGGTTTCTTCTGGCCACACCCCAGCCCGGCCTATGAAGCTAGCGCCTGGCGGGTACCTGTTCTCTCCACCAGATGGAGCTCTGTGCGCGCAAAGCCGGGGACCCCTTCCCTCAGTCACCCCTCACTTGGGGGAGAACTCCTCCATCATAGTCCCCCACCCCCGGTCTAGGGGAGGAGCTGCTGCAAAGCCCTGGCACCAGCTGAAGCCGCCCTTCTGAGGGACCACAGGTGTCCCCCGCTACTCACAGGGTCCCTCTCAGGGCAAGTCTGGCGTCCTGAGCCAGGCATTACTGTCACTTCAAGAGGCTGCCCCAGCACTCTGGAGCTCCAGCCCTAGGAACCCAGCCTCCGAGGTGTGCCTCCCCCAAAGCCAGTTCTGGGTGGAGGATGGAATGAGGAGCATGCCTCGGGCTCCGGGGCTGGGGGAACTCTGCTGGGCAGTGCCAGTCAAGCTTAACGTTAGCTTTGACTGGATCCACAGTACCAATGGCCACAAACTGTCTCTGGTGAGCGTGGGGGCTAGTCCAGACCTAGGGGGTCTAGCTTGCCACCCCTCTCCCCATGCACCGCCCTCAACCCTTGCTTCTTCCAAGCTGCCTCGTGTCCCCCCTCAAACCCTACTTTCCTCTGAGCTCAGCCACAGGCTCTGCCTTAAGGAAGACTGTGCCATCTTCTATCTGACTGGCACTCGGACCTGGAATTGGCCCTTCATTCCCAGGCTGCAGGGCCGTCAGTCCCCCATGCAGGCCCTGGATCTCTGGCAGTCAGACGCTGGGTCCCCACACTGAGGGCAGTCTGGTCTCTGCACCCTCACTGGAGGCCAGGGAGTCTGGCTTTCTGTGCGGGGCCAGGGGCGGGGGGTGGGGGGCAGTTTCAAATCGTGCTGGAATCCATGCAGTTGAGGCATTGACCTAGTCCAGGGCTTCCCGGCTGCCTGACCAGGACCACAGCACCCTCACAGTTTGACCCGCTTCCCCTGGTACCCAGAGTCTATTCCGCACATGCAGGCCAGCCCACTACTGAAGCTTCTGGAACAATAAGAGCCCTTTCCCCTTACTGTTCTCTGAGGGCTTCTCGAGAAACACCTAATGACATGCAGATTAGATTCCTCCGGGGGCCCTCAAGGCCGTTTCCTCTGGCTCCTTCCCGCTCCTCAGTCCCAACCCTCCATCACACCTGCCCCGCCTCTCCCTGGACTTCAGTCCCTTGTACTTACCATGCTTCCTTCCGCCCAGGACTTCCACACATGCTGTTCCCCAGCTCAGACTGCCCTTTCCAGCTGTGTGTGTGTATGTGTGTGTGTGTGTGTGTGTGTGTGACCCCATCCTTCAGGTCTCAGCCTCTGGGAAGCCTCCCGCCACCACTCTTGGTCCAGGGTCTCTCTCCTTCACAGCGCCCCACCCCCACCCCCCCAGCTGCAGGGCAGGCCCTTGTGTGCCGACTACACATTTGCATATGGTCCCGCTGTCGGGGGCGGGCGCCCCGTGGAGGAGGAGGGCTTCTGGACGGTGTGCTCGCCTCCCTCTCGGTCCCTCAGAACCACCAGTCACTAAGCCGCCTCCGATTTACGCAAGCCCGTGGGGCAGAGAAGGGCTGCTCCGGAGGTCATGCGTCTTTCCAGGAGCAGAAAACCTCCTCTTTCTTCGTGGAGCACTGCCACGGACCTTACACTTGACCCAGTGGCCGTCTATTAGTGGCCTGACATTAGCCCACTAGGCTGCCCGGTCTCCGTCCTCTCTTGGCAGCAACCAGCCATTTCCTAGTTGGCACTAAGGACTCAAGCTCCCACTCCCCAGGCCCCCCTTCCCAAGGCTTCTGTTTCCTGCTCCAAGGTCTCAGCTGCCGCAGGGGGGCCGACAAACAGAGGAAGCAGCTTTCGACATACCACCAGGTCCCTGAGACCCCGGTATTTCTGGGGCTGATGAGAGATCCTTTCCAAGACAAGCTGTGGCAGACCCTCGGGGGGGTTGCCATCCCATGACAATCCAGCGCAGTGTGCCAGGGTGTGAGAGAGGCCAGGCTGGTCATGGACCCCCCACCAGGCCCCTCCCACCAGCACTGCTCCAGGCGAGCCAAGAGAACATAGAGGCCCCCACCCCACTTCCTCCAGACCTACACTTGGAGAGCCCAACACCACCCCTGGGTCCCCAAGGAGGTCCTGTGTTTCCTAGGCTCAGGGTCCGGCCCCCACACTCTCCATGGTCTGAGCGGGACCTACAGGATAAGATCAGGACCAGTGCTGGGGGACGCCAGGATCTCGGCGTCTTCTCGCCTTCTCTCTCAACTGCGTAGACGCCAGCCCTTGCTCCAGGGACCTCCTGATGCCCTCCGCCCTTTGTGGATCAGGGAAGGCAACATGAGGCTGGCGTGCTGGGTCTTCTCCCCCTGCCCACCACTGCAGTCCTGGTGGTGACACAGGGGTTACATGGTGGGCTGAGACCTTCAAAACACCAGCTGCTCACAGGGAGAACAATGAGGCTTTCTACGCCTCCAGACTTGTCTCAGAAATCCCCAGGGGCAGTTCTGCCCCTATCGCTGAGTTAGGCTAGACCTGATGGCAGGGGCTGGGTGAGCCCAACCCTGGCTGCTCCGGCGAGTCTAGGTCAGCCCCAGTCTAGGTCAGTCTAGTACTTCAGTCCCAGGACCCTTCCTAGAAGCTGCCTCACCCTCTCAGTACCTCTCCCCCTCGCCGACACCTCAGTGCCCATCTCTGCTGGCTGACAAGTCCCCATTTCTGTTCTCCATTCCAGCCTCTGCTTGAGGTGGGAGGGGGCAACTGTGGCCTCCTGGATAAGACTCCCTGGACACTCTCTCCCTGCCCCCTCTGCCCTCCTCCCGGCTCCATTGTGGCCTCAGCCTCTTTCCCCAAATCAGCCCTCTCCTAGGTGCTATAACAGGGTGGTTCTATACTTTCTTCCCTGGCCAGAGCCGGGGCTCTCCTCTGACCCCAAGGCCCTTCAGGCCACAGCCCACAAGTTCCCTCTGGTTCCTGGTGAATAGCTCTCCAGTGTGCGTCTAAGCTCCCTTTCGGGGCTGCCTGCATTTCCTCAGCCAGCCCTCTCTCTCACCTACCAGCCTCATTCTCCTCGACCCAACTTCCCCCTAACCTGCCCCGGTCCAACCCTGCCCCGCCCCTTGTCTTCCATGGCCTGTTGTCTAGCTGTTGGCGTCAGAGTGCCTCCCACCCACCTGCCCTGCCCAGGTCCAGTTTTGGCTTCTCCCTGGGCTCCCAGCTTTAGTCTACCCCTCCCTTGACAACAACAGGGAGCTGCCCAAACTCTGAAGCCCAGGTCGGAACCTGTCCCTGCCTGGCAGACAACCCATCAAGGCTCTGCAGCTGGTTCCTCCCTCCACCCCTAGCCGGGAGTCCTGACTCCACCGACCGCCTCATCTCACCTTCTCCACAGCACCCCCAGGGCCGGGGACCTCCTGAGCCTGTGCTGATGCTGTCCCTGTGCCCTGCAGCAGCTTTCCCCCATGCTTGTCCAGTGATCTCCTTCAGGAATCATGTCTCTTCCTCCAGGAAGCCCTCTGGACTGCACCCTAGGCTGAGGCAGGCACCTCCTCTGGGTTCCCACAGTCCTCTGGGCTTTGCTCAACCACGCACTGGGGATGCCAGAGATTGTTTCCTGGGCACACCTTTGTCTCCCCGTCCACTGAAGACAGGGCTTACGGGAGCATTACCCCACACAGGCCTGCCCAGAGCAGAGGTCAAAGACTCCCATCACCCTTTCTCAGAACACTGTGGGGGGTCGAACCCTCCCCCGAGAGGACAACCCCCAGCTCCAGAGACCCACGCAAACCCTCCGACGCCCACAGATGGAGACAAGGGCGAGGGCCCAGGCCCATGCTTAGAAAAATAGGACTTTCTTGTTGTGCCTGGTACCCGACACCCTCCCCACCAGAGTTTTAAAAACCGTGAGCATTTGGTGAGTCTGTGGCCAGGCCCATGGTGGGCTGGGGTCCTGGTGCTCCTGGGGCCGGGAGGGCCGTGGAGGTGGGCTAGGGCCCCACAGGTTCATGGCCGGGTCCCCAGGGCTCACAGTCTAGCTGCACCACGGTGTGAGCCCGGGGCCCTGAGGGCTCGGAGGTTGGCGGGGCCGCCGTGGGGCCCAGGGTGCCGTTGGTCTGGGAGCAAACGCTGCTGACGGGGGCGGAGGCCTTGGCCTTGCCAGGGGGCTGGCCCCCGTGCACCTTGTAGCGCATCAGCAGTACAAAGATGAAGACCAGGACCGAGGCCACGATGACCCCTCCCAGCGCGATGATCATCGTGCCGCCCAGGAAGGGCGCGTGTGGGGCCCCGCATGGCCGCAGCGCCGGCTCCGTGGAGAAGTGGGCACAGCCCACAGGCCTTGTGGCCGTCAGCCCTGTGGCGCCGTCCTCAAAGACCGCCAGCACGCACAGGTCGTAGGAACGGCCCGAGGCGAGGTCCGTCAGCAGGAATGAGCGGCTGTCTGCTGGGATCATCCTGGGGGGAGGCAGAGAGAAGGATCAGACCCCTGCTCTCAGCCTCGGGCCACCTGTCACGTTTCCCTCCCGCCCACCGAGTGCCCGCTAACTACTCCCCCACCCCCAAGTTCCCTTTGGTCTGACACTCATTCCACTCTGGGTCTGTGTCCCTAGGCCTGGCCTATTAGCCATGCGAGCTCTGACCCCCCGTCTCAGTGCCCTGGCACCTGCCGCCAAGACCCCCTTTGACTTTGCAAGCTAGCTTGCTGCCCACTTCCCCTCTAGCCTCACACCATTTCATACTCCTCAGCCTTCCTGGGCCGCCGCCTCCTGCTTCCCCTCTGCGGCCCGCAGTCCGGCCCTGGCCGCCTTGCTCCAGCCAGCCGCCTGCCTTCACTCCACCACGGACCCCAACCCCCCCTGCCCCTGCACACGTTCTCGCCCGCTCTTCTGCCAGGCAAGTCTCCAGTTGCCTGCCCCAATTTCTAGTCACTTTCCTTGAACCCAATGTCCCATTTCCTCCTGCTGCTCATTCAATAGTGCTCCAATCCCACCTGCCAATCATCCTCCAGACCCTCACCCAGTTTCCCTCTGGCTCCTGTTGGAATGCTCTTTAGTGCGCCCAAGCCCCCCCCCCCCATTGTCTTCCATTACCTCACTGGCCTGTTGTCCAGCAACAACACGGTCTGGTGCCCTTTCCATTAGACCCACTGTTGCCTCAATCACCATTGTCTCTGCTAACTGGATTCTACTTACCCTTCCCCAGCCCATTTTCTTTTATCCTTCCCACCCAATTCCACTGCATTCTGTCTGTGGCAGGGCTCTCTGACGCCCCCACCTCTTCCTCGGCCGTCGGACGGAGGAAGGTACGGGGGACCCCGTGGCTGTGGGAGGACGCTGTCTAGTGGAACATGTGTTCCGTCAACCCCTGCTGGGAGAGGTGGACTGTCCGTGAGTGATGGTCGGGCGAGGTGTCCCTGGAAGTGACTGAAGGCTGTGGTCTTAGAAAGGGAGTGGGGCGAGCCTGCGGCGTCTGGGATGGGCCTTGGGGAGGGAAGGAGGTGCCGGCCACAGTGGCCTCCCAGAGGTCCAGACCTCTGCAGCCAGCAATGAGGCAGGAAGTTGTCCATAGCTGTCTGGGCAGAGCCCAACCTTAGTCAAAGGTACCAGCAGCCACCTCTACTGATCACATGTGGCCAAGGCAGACGCACCAAATGCCCTGCAGTTCCAGAGTGCACCTTGAAGGAACCGGCCTCCTAAAGGTATGCGAACCCCAAGCTCAGGAGTGAGCCACAGAGGGAGGGGAGCAGGAAGTGCCCAAGAGTTGCTCAGGGGATATTCCTGCCCCTCGGTGGGTGGACCTTAGCCTGTGCCTGAGTTCCTGGAGCCCTGGTGGTGTGGTGGGTGGCACAGCGGGCTCTCAACCACAGGCCAGCTGCTCTGCGGGGGAGGATGAGGCCTTCTCCCCGCACGGAGCGGCGATCTCGAAAGCCGCTGCAGGCCCCCGTGAGTCCGGACCCACTCCGTGGCAGTGGGTTTGGAGGGCTTCTCTGGTTTTGCTTTTTAACATTAAAATTCCCAACGTGGGGGGCACAAGGCAGAAGCCCGGCTGCTTCCTAACCTCCTCCCCCACTTTGCTTTGTAAGGGGGCTGCTCTCGCTCCTGTCACTTGTCCCAGGACCCCCACGCCCACCTGCCTCGGCACCTGTTGCCCGGCTGGTCTCCGGCCCTGTGGTGCCTCCGAGATGTTCTGACTCACAGAGACGCGGCGTGCCACACAGCCACGCACTGCCCAGTCCTGCCCTGTCCTCCCAATTCCTGCGATGTCTCAGCCCCACCGCGGGCAAGGTGGCTCCTCAGCACCTTCGCTGCTTACGCTTGTCTGCTGTCGCCGCCTTGTGTGGACGGCTTCTTTTGACCCCTGCTGACTGGCTCCCCCGGGCGTCCGTGCCTCCCTTCCATTCCCTTTGTTGCCCACGCGCCCTGCGCTCTGCTGCGCCGCAACCCACGAGTTCAAGGCCAGTCTCAGAAACGCACAGGGGCAGTTCTTCCCTGTCCTGGAGGGTCACGAGGGATCAGAATCGGCTGCCGTGCCAGCGGCAGAAAAAAGAGGAGGGCCCTGGGCAAGATGGAAGGGCGGACACCGTGGCTGCGGCACCACAGGCGCGAACACGAGCGCCATTGTGAGGACGCAGCAGGGCCGTTCCCCGCCCATCGTTAGATAAAAACTGGCGGCCGCCGACTCCCAGAGCCCGGAGGACCGGGGAGAACCGCTCCTGTGACCGTCTGAGACTGCAACTGGCCATGGGAGTAGAAAGCCCCATCTTGCTCCTTGGGGCCGCTGGTGGCTTCGAACTGTGGGCCTTTCAGACCGCAGTCCAATGTGTAACCACCTCCTGTTGCTACACACACACACACACACACACACACAGATTTTGGCCCGGGAGCCCATATTTTGGCATTTGCTGCAACATTTCTTTTGCCCTCGTTGCCTGACTTCATTTAACCCCCTGCAGCAGGTTCTCCTGCTGGACGGTTTCGCCCTTGTATTCTGACTTTGTGTCTAGCCTGAAGCTGGCCTCTGAGGCACAGTGCACCCTAGGGCACTAGTTAGCACCTGTGCTGGGGCCCCCAGCTCCCTCCCCCCTCCCCCGACCCCGGCCGCTTGGGCCATGCACCTGTAGACCAGGATGTCATCGGTTGAGCTGTTATACTGGATCTGGTACATGCGGATGCCAGGGATGGGACGCTGATCTGGCCACTGGATGAGGGCGGCCGTGGCCCCGTGCTCAGTCACCTGGACGCCAGGGTCGGCCGGGGTGCCTGGGTCAGCTGCCTTGGCTGAAGCTGAGGCTGAGGCAGCAGAGGGCGGGGTCAGGGCATCAGGGTCCCCGTCCCGCGGGGGGTCACAGCTGGTGCTGTTGGCCAGTTGGGGGGGCGGCGGGGGGCCCACGGTCAGCTCCACGGCGGCCGTGGCCTCGCCAGCGGCATTGGCGGCAATGCAGGTAAAGGTGCCACCATCGCCGGGCTCTGTGAGCAGCAGCTCCAGCGTCCCATTGGGGAAGGCGCGCGCCCGGCTCGTGTTGCCCAGCAACCGGCCTTGGGGTGACACCCAGCGCACCCGGGGCTCGGGGTCCCCCACAGCCCGGCAGCGCAGGGTAGCGGGCCGCCCGGCCGGCACGGCCAGGGGTGGCGAGCGGTGGGTCACCACGGGCGGCTCGCACACGAACTCCTCCTCGCCCACCGCCCAGAAGTAGCGGCCGCCGAGCGCGGGCGGCGAGGCGCAGGCCTCCAGGTCGTCCTCGCGGGCCAGCCGCCGCAGCCACACCAGCTCGCAGTTGCAGTGCAGCGGGTTCCCGCCGAAGGCCAGCACCAGGGCGGAGGCCGGGGAGCCGCGGGGCCGGGCCAGCAGCGGCAGGCGGGAGAAGAGCGGGTCGGGAGGGATGGTGGTCAGGCGGTTGGAGGTCATGTCCAGCCGGGCCAGCTTGTGCAGGCGCGAGAAGGCGCCGGCGGGCACGGAGGCCAGCAGGTTGTGGTCCAGGCCCAGCGTGTTGACGTTGCCCAGGCGGCCCAGGGCCTCCCAGGGCAGCTGCTCGAGGTTGTTGTAGGACAGGTCGAGGTCCTCCAGCGTCTCCGCGCAGTCGTCCAGGGCCCCGGCCGCCAGGGCCGCCAGCTGATTGTTGCTAAGGATGAGGTGGCGCAAGTTGACCAGGCCGCGCAGCTGGCCCTCGCTCAGGGCGGTCAGCCGGTTGCCATCGAGGTGCAGGGCGCGCAGGGCGCGCAGGTCAGCGAAGGCGCCCGTGGCCACGTGGCGGATGGTGTTCCGAGACAAGCTCAGGTGCAGCAGGCCTGTCATGTTGGCCAGGTCACGGCGGCGCACGGCGGCGATGAAGTTGTCTGCCAGGCGCAGCTCCGCGGCCCGGCGGTCCAGCGAGGGCGGCACAAACAGGAGGCCAGCCCCTGGGCACAGCACACTCAGGGGCAGCGACTGGGTCTGGCAGCGGCAGCGGCGAGGACATGGGCTGGCTGTGGCGAACTGGGGTGGAGATGAGGCAGGGGCTAGTGGCAGCAGGCAGAGGAGCAGCTGGAGGACGGCCATTGCGGGCAGGCGCGGCCTGCAGGGCAGAGGAGAGGCATTAGGGCAGGTGGAGGCCGGAGCAGGGACACTGGAGGGAGTCTGGACCATCGGAGACATCCCCCCCCCCCCACCCCGCCACCCTGAGAGATGGTCACGGGGCCCTGAAGCCAAGAGAGACCATCAAAACCAGTCAGAAATAGAGGTGGCTAGCCAAGATGCAATGCCAATGAAGATGGCCAGAGTGTTGACAGAGTGTCATGATGGGTGGTCAGAGGACAAGAGAAATGAAAGCAGGTGGGTGAAGAGAAGGGGGGCAATTAAAGGTGGTCAAACAGGGTCTGTGCATGGGAGGGTTAGTCAGGATGGGTAGAAGATAAAGCAGACTGAGAGGTGGCCACAGAGAGGGCATGAGAGGTGGCAGTTGCTGCCATCAAGATGGTTAAAAGTTGGCTGGGGCTGAGCCCCGGTGGCGTAGTGGTTGTGCGCGGGACTGCGGCCCACTGGGATGGAGGTTCAATTCCAGCAGTGGGGTTGGGCCTCCTCCTCCCACCACTGGAGAGCAGTGATGCCCCCCCCCCAAAAAAAATTGAATGGTTAGAAGTGGTCAAACATGACCAGGGGGAAGAGGAGATTAAAGAGAGAGGGGTGGTGGTCAGAGTAGGGGGGTCCAGGAGTGACAATTGAGAATGGTGACCAAAGCGGTAGAGGAGTGAGAAGAGGTGGTCAGCGAAATGGGGAAAGATCAATACCAGCGGGGATAATGAGACCAGGACAGCTGGATAGGGCGATGGGTGTGAGGGCCAGTGATGGGAGAAAGGTGGCCAGAGGTGTCAACGCACCAGTGATCAGGAGAGGCAGGGGCATAGGTGGTTGGTGAAAGCCAGAGCAGATCAGGTGGCAGTGGACAGGAGCTACGATGGGGATGGGACGAGGTCAAGAAGATGGTGCAGGATGAGAGTGGGAAGAACAGTGGGCAGAGAGGTCAGTGATGGGCGGAGGGAAGTGACAGACAGGCGGCTGGAGAGGATCAGACAGAGGCGAGGCAGATGGAGATGACCATGGAGCAGTGAGGTGGAGAAAGGAGACTGAGGAGAGACGTGATGGACAGGCGAGCTGGCTTGGGATGGTTAGAAGCACTAAGAGGGCAAGGGGAGAGGGGCATCAGTGATCTGGAAACACTACTGACCTGGGAAAGGGCTAGAGGTGGGGGGGGGGGGGGACAGCTGTGTCCAGAGTGTTTGGAGCAGCAGTTGGAGACAGGCCTGTGGAGGATGTGTTACCTGAGGGCATCCAGGGTTCCAAGAGGGCTCTGACCTCACCTGCCTCCACCCCAAGGCATGCATCCACTCCCAAACCCCTCCCTGCCACAGGGCTCCCCAGCAGCCTTACCTGAGCTGGAAGCCGCCCCAGGAAGCAGAGTCCTCTAAGCACAGCACCGGAGGGGAGGGCGGGTCATGGCTTCGCTGTCCCCTGGACCTGTGTGGAAGGGGTCGTCCACCATGCCTCCGCCCAGAGAGGGGTCCCAGACTCCCACACAGTGGACGCTCAGGCCCTCGTCCGGGTTGTGCAGGCTCAGGTTTGCCCAGTTCCAGTCTTAGACGGTAAACAGCCCAATGGGAAGTTCAGGGTCTGAGTCCCCAGCCCAGAGCCCTGGGATCTAGTACTGAGGTTCTAGGTTCAGCTACTGGGGTGCTGGGGCAAGATCTAGAGGTTTCTAAACCCCAGCGTTTAAGTCTTCAGGAAAGACTTCAGGTCCAAATTCAGGTTCAGACCCCTTGGGATCTTAAATTTGAGGGCTGAATCCCTGGGCCCGGGTGTCTATTAGTGGGGCGCCACGGCAGAGATCCTGGAATCCCGCCCCAGGCATAGAATTCAGAGTTCAGCTTCAGACCTGGGGCTTTAGACGTGCAATCTCTTGGTGTAGGCTCCCAATATTGGGGTTCGGGTTCTAAAGGCTGGGATTCAGATTCCAAATCTTAGGGTCCCAGAAACCGGCTCTTGGGATTCCAGTCCCAGCTTTTGGAGTCGGTACCAGGTCTTGGGGTCCCCCGGCCAAATCTCTGGGTGTTGGCCCAGATCAGGGTCCCGTGCCCTGCTTTCCTGACCGCTGGATCCGATTTCGGGGTGCAGGCCCTCGACGTTGGGGTGCGGGCGCCGGGTCTGGGGCGGTGGCCTCCCGGCCTGCTTCCCCGGCGCTGCGGCGGGGGCGGCTGGGAGGGAGGGGGTCGGCTGCGGTAGCAGGGGAGGCGGCCAGGCAGCACCGGGGCCAGGGTGGGGCGAGGCCTGGGCGCACACGGACCGACCGACGGACAGGGACATGCGGGGGTGGGGATCGCGGCGCGGCGGGGCACAGGGGGGAGGGGCCGCACCTAGAGACCCCTCCCCCGCCGGGGCCGGGCCGGGGGCCGGGCGGGGGCCGGGCTGGCTGGCCGGGGCCGGGCGCTCCCGCGGCCTCCTCGCGGGGAACCCAGGGCCGCGCGCGCGCCCGCACTTAAAGGCGCAG
>PVJH01013874.1:0-58837 GCA_004026705.1 Nesogale talazaci
AAAAAAAACAAGCAGAATGTTACATTTACTTTAAAGTTCTAGATTATTCTTCCTATTCTACCATCCTTTCCACTCCTGCCTTTAGAAATTATATCATATGGGGTGGGTTTCATTGGAAATGGCAAAAAATCCAACTAAAATATGTGAAAGAGTAAAGATATTTGATATTTGACATAGCACAAAACCTGGAGCTAGGAAATTTTCAGAGTGGATAGGTTGACACATCTAGGACTTCATAAAGAGCCCAGGTAGGTTTGACCTTCAAAAAGAGTCACAGTCAGGTTTGACTTTGTAGGTCAATTTTCTCATTGGTCCTCAAGTCAACGCTGAAGTATAGACATGACATATTGATGACAATGTCCAAAGGTAGACAGGGAATGTCCAACAGTTCTATCCATTTTTTTTATAGTAAAAGAAACTCTTTAAGGAGCCATGTGATTGGAGACATGGTGTGGGAATTGCGCCTGACCAAATCCCAGACAAAACACTCAGGGTGTGCAACAGAACAGCAAGGGGAGCAGAACAAGGAAGTCCTGTGGGAATACAAAAAATAGACATTGGGGCCAGGGTATGGCACTCCATCAGATTCGACCGGAAAACATTCCTGTAGGTCAACAAACAGACCTTGAACTAGTTACAGGCTTTGGGGGTTTGTATGTTTTTCTGTCATATGACTTTTGTTGTTTTGTTTTCTTTTGTTGCTTTGTTTTGCTCTCTCTTGTTTCTGTGAATATTATTATCTCTGCAGGTATTTCAAGATGAGATAAGTGGGATAAACAATCTGGAGGAGAAACCAATGGGACTGATGGTTCCAGGTAATGACATGGGAGAAGTGGGGTAGGGGAGGCGGGGAGAAAACAGGTGGGTGTTAACAAACCCAAGGACCAAGGAACAAAAAGTGATCTAAAATTGATGGAGAGGAGTGTGTAGGAGGTCTGGTAGGGCTTATTCAAGGGCAATGTAGCTGAGAGGAATTATTGAAACCCAAATGAAGGCTGAATATGATAGTGGGAAGAGGAAAGTAAATGGAAATAGAGAAAGAAACTAGGAAGCAAAGAGCATTTCTAGAGGTCTATAAATGCATGTACATACATAAATATACTTATATATGACAAGTAAATAGTACTATGTGCATATATTTATTGGTTTAGTATTAAGGTAATAGATCAGCATTGGGCCTCCACTCAAATACTTTCTCAGTGCAAGAACATTTTGCTCTATTAAATTGATATTCCATGATGTTCACCTTCATGACACAATTGCAGAAGACAAAGTGGGTTCATAAGCAAATGTGATGAAGAAAGCTGATGTGCCCAACTATCAAAAGATATAGCATCTGAAGCCTTAACGGCTTGAAGATAAACAACACCATGTAGCCAAGAAGCAACAAAGCCCACGTAGAAGAAGTCTGTGTTGTCACAAGGTGTTCATGGGATCAAGTATCAAGCATCAAAGAACAAAAAATATTATCATTGTGAATGAAGGAGAGTGCAGAGTGAAGACTCAAAGTCCATCTGTAGGCAACTGGACCTTTCCTAAAGGAAGGGTCCTGCGGAGGAGATGAGCCAGTCAGGGTGTAGTATAGCAACAATGAAACAGAGAACTTTCCTCTCAGGCTTTAATGCTTCCTCCCCATCCCCGTCCAGCCCTAGCCACTATCATGATCCAATTCTACCTTACAAATCTGACAAGACCAGAGGATGTACACTAGTACAGACAGGAATCTGGAAACACAGGGAATCCAGAACAGATAAACCCCTCAGGATCAATGATGAGAGTAGTGATACCAGAAGGTTAAGGCAAGGTAGGGTAGAAAGGGGGAAATGATCACAAGGATCTATATATAACCTCCTCCCTGGGGGATGGACAACTTAAAAGTGGGTGAAGGAGACATTGGACGATGTAAGGCAATCAAAATAATAATTTCTAAATCATCAAGGGTGCATGAGGGAGGGGGCAAGGAGGTAGTGGGAAAATGATGCGCTGATACCAAGAACTCAAAAGGAAAGACAATGTTTTGAGAATGATGAGGGCAGCAAATGTACAAATGTGCTTGACACTTTGGATGGATGTATGAATTGCAATAATAGTTGTACAAGTCCCCAATAAAATTATTTTTTTAAAAAAGAAGAAGCCATGTGATATGCATAAGCATAAACCCAGTCATTGAATGATGTCAATGGAATCTCCAAAATTAATTTGATCAAGACCTATTTCCTAGGTCTACTAGAAGGGAGTCTTTCCTCCCACCAAGCATGTGGTCAGTGAGAGGAGGGCAAACAAAATATATTTCTTTTGGAGTGATGGAGGAGTGGTCAATTTTACAGGCAACACTGCCTTCCTGTGACATCAAGATTCTACTGACTTTTTATACTTCAGTTTCCATATGCCATGTGGTAAATTTTAGATTAAGAATGTATCACTAAGATCCCTCCTGGTGCCCCAAATTTGACTGCTGAAAGATGAAGTTGGGAAAATCAACAATGAAAGAATGAAGATGTAATGGAAGCATCAACAAGAGTCAATGAACCATTTTCACTGGTAACCAAAAGGTTTCTGGCTTATACCCACCAGCTGCTTCCCAGAAGACTTAGTAATCTGTTTTCATAAATATTATAACCTAGGAGATCCAATGAGGAAGCTCTTCTCTGTCTTGCAGGCTCATTATGAGTTGGAATCAACTTGCATTGAATAATAACACTATGCCTAGCCTACTGGCTCAAGGTAAAAGTAGCTTTCTATAGCACTACGGAAGTCATGAAAGCTTGAGAGGGGGGGCCTCATAGTGTGTTTGCTCAATCAATTAACAATTGTGTATTCACTGACTGTCACACATCTGAGGCTACAACGACTTATCAGGCACTGGGAGTTTGTTGTGGACAAGGATCATCCCCTGTCTGAAGAAAGACCAGCTAGAATGTTCCACATCTAAGACAGAATAGAATAGTACAGGAGTCAGCTGGGAGAAGACCAGAACTTTTTTTTTCCCTGATGATTTTATTGGGGGTTCCTACAGCTCTTATAACATTCCATACATCATTTGTATCAAGCTTATTTGTACACATGTTGCCATCTTCATTTTCAAGTACTTCTAATTAAGCCCTTGGTATAAGCTCCTCTTACCCCTCCTTTGTTTGTTTGTTTGTTTTTTATAAATCATTTTATTGGGGGTTCATACAACTCCCATCATGATCAATACATACGTCAACTGTATGCAGACCTCACCTGCACACTCGTTCATTCTCGAAATATCCTCCCTCCACCCAGCTCCCCACATTTCCCCTCTCCCCTCCCCGCCCTCCCCCATGAACCCTTAATAACTTACAAATTGTTATTACTTTTTCACATTGTTCACTGTCCGATGTGTCCCTTCACTCACTTCCCTGTTGTCCATACCCCAGAGAGGAGGTTATATGTGTTGCTGATCCCTGCAATTGGGTCCCCAAGACCAGAAATTTTTAAAAGGCAACACTTCAGGGATAGACGTCTGTTGGGCTGGAGAGTGGATATCAGAAAGCTGATATGCGATGAAATGACCCTTAAACTTATACTGAATCTAGAGGAGAGCAGTAGGTCACAGGCCACATTGCTTCCAGGAGAAGAAAGGTGTAAAAGGAGACCTGGCTCTCAGTATGAGAAAGGAGGTGGGGGGTGGGGGGAAATAAGATCTCTCTCTCTCTCTCTCTCTCTCTCTCTCTCTCTCTCCCTCCCTCCCTCTCTCTCTCTCTTTCCCTTCTGTGAACCTTATCTCGGAAGCTTCATGTGACTTTTAAGGTGTGTCCTGGGTGTGGGCCTTCAATGGGTGGAATGCAGTTTTCCTTGCACGGAGAGCACAATCCCAATACACTGATGGGCCCCCAAATGCAGGCTCCTTCAGGTGCCCAGGTGCTCGAGGCTCCAAAACAAGTGTGTTTCATGAGACCCTTTGTCAAAAAAAAACAACAGAATGAATTCAGTTGATGATTCTAAGGGATGATGGGAGTGGGGAGAATAGGCCAGAGAGGTATAGAGTTGAGCCTCCTTCAGTCTCACAAATGATGTCCCTGGTCAACACACACGCACAGTTAAGTGCTTGCCTACTGGGCAAGGGTGAGGGGTTCGAACCCACCCAGAGAGGACTTGGGAGCGGGTTTTTGCAATCTGCACCCCAGAGGTCAGAATTTGAAAACCATATGGTGCCACTCAACTCTCCACTTGAGGTTGCCGGCGGTCAGAATCCACTTGATGGCAAATAGCAATTTCAGAGAATCCCAGAGAGAGTTAAACCACCAGGCTTGAGTCGAAGAACTTAATCACACAATCTGCTACGAGGAGATTGTAAGTTGAACCTCAAATTCATTCCAGTGAGTCAGCACTTTTTACACAGCTCACCAGATGAAAGAAAGACTGGACTTTATTACCCGGGAAGGTTTTCTCTCTGTCCATTCTCTGACCGTGTTTAACCCTTTATTCTTCCTGGGGCTTAGTTCAAGAATAGCTTTAGACTGGGGCTTCCTGCCTTCATTCAAAAATGTTCTGGGCGGTGTAGAAAAAAAAGTATCTATGTCATGACACAGCATGAAAGCTCTTTAAGCCATGTTCTTTTCCAGCAACTTGAAAGAGAAAACAAAAGAGGCACAATTGCTTCATAGTGCTTTCATGAAATATGCGCAGAAGAGGGGACGGGAACAAGGGTGCAGAAGGTAAGAACAGAACCTTGCGAGGAGCAGAGACAACGTTCGGTGTGTAAAAAAAAGGAGGGTTTGTCTATCAAACTAGGATGCCCTTCAAGAGCAAGGGCTCTTTGACTCTGGCAGAAAAATAGCCATTGTGGGAGGGAGAGGGAGAAGTTCATCTATATCCAGAATTCTTTAATTAGATGTTTCAAAACAAAGCAAAGGGTGTGTATGTGGAGGTGGGGGAGTTCTCACAGCCAACCCTTATGTTGATGCAAGATGAACAGGGAAACTAGAGTTTGAACTGTGGTTAAAGAGACCAGCAGACCATCCCAAAGTAAGCTTCCCTCTCCGATGGAACTAGCCCAGGAGCCATTCCAAAACCTTTTGTCAGGGCTGGAGTACACATTAACAACTTCATCCTCCCTGTAAAATCCAGGTTAAATTTTAAAAATAAATGTAAAACTTTAAAAATCAAATGCCTAGGCATTTTGGCCTCAGCATATCAAGGTTTCATCTATAAGTATAAGACCTACATCATAGACAGAAGCCTGCACACAGCCTTTCTGGAGGAAGGCCTAGAGTTCTTTTTGTCTGTTTCTTTTACATCTTTCTCATGGTTGGGTAGGAAGTATGTCAGGTGTATTTCAAAACCAGTCTAGGACGGGGCCAAAAAGGCATGCAACCAGTGCAAAGAGGTAGCCTTTGCAATTTCTTAAGTGATTCTGAAGAATAAAAGGTCGGGGGATAGATTAAAGTGTGCACTGGGTAGCGCTGAATGGATAATCATCTAAAGAGCTGTCTGTAGTCTCCTGAATTTAATACAGATATCTCTCACTCCTCCAAGTAGCTGAAATTGTGATTTATTTTCCCGGTTGATTAAAAATCAACATCCCCTCCCCCACCCCCACCTAAAGCAAACATGGATGTTGACTGCAATTTTTAGTAGATTCTGGATTCTCTCGCCCCTGGTCCCCATGTTTGGGAGACATACAGAAACAACAGTTCCAAAAGCCAATGTGCACAACACCCAGACTTGGTTAGCAGCCACCTCCAGAGGTTTTAAAGATCAAACCAGGCTGTGCTGTTCTTCATTGACCTTTCATTCTTTTTTCTGTTGACTACAGCCAGAAAATGTGAAGCAAAGGTAAAAATAAAAGGAGGATGAGGCGAGTCTCTTGTGTTATAAATGTGTTTCCAATCTTAGGGGTTTTTCCAAAGCCATAGCTTTAAGGTGGATGTCAGTTTACAAAAATAACAAATAAACTAATAGACGCTCAGGTTCTAATCAACTCTTTGTTTCCACTGTATTTTGGTTTGTTTGTTTTGGCAGGTGTTCCCTTCGACAAGTATTTCTCTCTGTCTTTGGAAAGATGATGAAAAAGAAAATACACTATTTGAAAAGTCCCAGACAATTTCCTTTTTCGTGTGTGTTTCTTAAGACAGTCTTCCACGTTTCTTCACTGCAGTCACCAAAAAAGAGCCACCTGCTTAAAAAGGAAAAATAATCATAACAAGATTTAGAAAAATGCCATTTCCCAGAAATGAGAAATGCAAAAACTGAGGACACCGTTGTCTAAAATATCATGTCCTGGGCAGTTGCCACAGCTTGGTGTATTCATCCAGCCCTGGCCTCCTGTTGGCAAAAGGCACATCAGTGTCACAGTCTGTCCTGAGGGTCAGATCCCCTGACATATTTGACTTTAAGCAACATGGGTCAGGTACTCCAAAGTTCTAGATAACGTGTGAGTCATAACAAGCACAGGTTTTTTTTGTCTAGTATTCCACTCACCCTGCTCGTTACAGATGGCTTCAGTGAGACAGTATGTTGGTACTGTTGTTTATATTGTTGCTACTTGGAGGGGGAGGGGCGCAGTTAGTCTCAAAAGAGTTGTCAATCC
The DNA here is from genome assembly GCA_004026705.1 of Nesogale talazaci. NCBI lineage: Eukaryota > Metazoa > Chordata > Mammalia > Afrosoricida > Tenrecidae > Nesogale > Nesogale talazaci. The sequence continues at coordinate 6,557 of PVJH01013874.1, forward strand.
AGGAAGTAAGAAATGGCCAACTACAGGAGAACACCCTCAGAGGACCAGCCCACAAGGTCTTCCTGTCCTTTTCTTGCAGACATCAAAGGGTCATCAAACACCAACCAACCAATATTCAAGTGAGGCCTACAAAACCACCAATTATGAGCTATTAAGGAAAGGTAGTCAAGGAATGCTATGTAAGCTACTTTCATTTATAAGAACATGCCACTAAAATATATCTTTCATTAAGATTCAGAAGGTAGTAGCATCTTCTCATCATGCAGTTGCGCCTATAAATTGCAGTTCAGAGTAAAATAAAATTGAAACCTCCAGAAACTTTCAGACTAATGAAAAAGAAAAACTTTTTTTCTTTTCCATTTTTATTGGGAGCTCTTACAGATATTACAACACTCCGTCGTACAATTGGATCAAGCATGATTGTACAATTGTTGCCACCATCATTTTCGAAACCTTTTCTTTCTTCTTACACTCTTTGATACCGGAGCCCCTAGATCCCCATCCTTCCCAACCCTAACCTTCAAGAACCCTTGTTATTGTATTAAACATTATTATTGCTTTCCCACCCACCCAAGAAAAAACATTTTTGAACACATCAAACAGACAAGCATGAGGCCATCTCCACTGAAATAACAGTTAACATGTTTGGAGTGGCAATAACGTGCCAGACACAACTGCCCCGTGAAGAAGGATCATCAGTAGCTGGCAGGTGATGAAACTGTGACTTGGATAGACGAAGTGAACTGTGGAGTCTAAACTTGAACTCGGGTCCATCTGACTTCAAAGCCACATTAGAATCATGTGACCAGTACAGTCTACTGTCACTCTCCCTGCCACCTCTATTTTCAGCGGTTGTTTATAATTACCCTTGGTGATGTGCTAAGCACAGAAAGACCTATAATGCATGCTTAATTCTGGGAGTAAAGATGCCATTGTCATAGTACTCTCTGAGTGAAGCTTGACTTCTTTGTGGCTCCTAAAATCTGCCTGTGTCAGTTCATGCATAATTTCTGGATCCAGCTTAGGCATACCATGTAGGATTTCATAGATATTAATCTCAGCCTTTTCTGTAAAAAAACAAATGTCTCTCTCCTAAAATTCCATTTTCATCTTTCCTGCCATTTTTATGGCGAATTTCCTTGTACTGGTTCCTTTTAAATTTCATTTGGCTCGATGCACAAAGAGGATCATATGGCCAGCGCCACTATGAAACACAGTTACCATCACTGACCCAAGTCCTTTGGTGTCAACAATGGAGAAACAGGGTCAGGATTATACCCTGTCTGACATAACCACACCAGACAAAAACACTAAGGGTGTGCAACAGAGCGTGGAGCTCCAGATGGAGTGACAGGGATAAACCTTGGGACCAGGGAGTGGCATTCCATCTGACTCAACCAGGGGACACTCCTGGAGGTCAATGAACAGACCTTGAATTATTTACATGTTTTCATATTGTTATTATTATTATGATTACTAACATATATAGGACATTGGAATTTTTTTTGTTGTTATCATTGCTTTATTTTCTTTGGTTGCTTCATTTTAGGAAGCTTTTCATGGTACATATTGTTACCTTTGCAGGCCTATCGATACAAGATTGGCTGGATGAATAGACTGGAGGAGAAAATGACAGGACTGATGGTTCAGCGGTGGGGGCCATGGGAGAAGGGGAGGAGGGGAAAAGGAGATGGTGTTGACCAACCCAGGAATAAGGGTTGATCCAAAATTAGAGACAAGGTGGATGAGAGAAGTCCAATAGAGATTGATCAAGAATAATGTAACAGAGAGAAAATACTGAAACCCAAATGGAGGCTGAGCATGATAGTGGGACAAGAGGAAAGGAAAAGGAAATAGAAGAAAGAACTGGGGGGGGGGGAAGGGCATTTATAGAGGTTTAAATACAGGCATGTACATTGGTGTATATATTTATATGTGATAATGGGGGAAATAGATCAACAAGAATATACATATAGGCTTAGTAGTAGAATAGCAGATGGGCATTGGACCTCAACTCAAGTACTTCCTCAGTGCAAGAACACTTTATTCTATTAAATTGGCATTCCATGATGCTCAATTCCCGACACGATCACTGAAGACAAATGTGTGCACACGCAAAGGTGGTGAAGAAAGCTGATGATGCCCGGCTATCAAAAGATGTAGCATCTGGAATCTTAAAGGCTTGAGTAAACAAGCGGTCATCCAGCTCAGAAGCAACAAAGCCCATATGGAAGAAGCACACTAGCCTGTGTGACCACAAGGTGTTAAAGGGATCCGGTGTCGAGCATTGAAGAACTAAAATTATATCATTATAAATAGTACAGATTGGCGACCCAAAGCCCATCAATAGGTGAAGCGACATCCTCTTACAGAGGGGTTGCAGGGAGGAGATGAGCCAGTTAAAGTACAGTGTAGTAACAATTAAATATGCATCTTTCCTCTAGTTCTCAAATGCTTCCTCCCATCCACTATCATGCTCCCAGTTCTACCAGACAAGTCCGGCTAGAACAGAGGATGTACACTGGAGGCAGAAACATGGAGAATTTAGCATAGATGTTCCCTCAGGACTAGTGATGGCAGTGGTAATACAGAGAGGGTGGAGGGATGGTGGAGTAGACAGGGAGAGCCAATTTCAGAGATCTACATATAACCTCCTTTCTGAAGCATGGCCAACAGGGAAGTGAGTGAAGGGACACATTGGACAGTGTATGATATGAAAAAGCAATAGCAATTTGTAAATTATTAAAGGTTCATGGTGGGGAGGGAGGAAGGGAAATATGGGGAGGTGGAACTGGGGGCCTAAGTGGAGGGAGGATATTTTGAGAGTGATGATAGCAACAAGTGTGTAAATGAGGCCTGCATACAATGGATGGATGGATGGATCGTGAGGGAAGGTCTATGAGTACCCAATAAAATGATTCATTAGAAAAGGAAGGGAGGGGAAAGGAGGAGTTTATACCAAGGACTCAAGTGGAAAATGTTTGGAAATTAATCTGGCAACATATGTGCAAATGTGCTTCATACAGATGATGTATTGAATGTTGTGAGAGCTGTAAGAGCCCCCTATAAAATCATTTTTTTAAAAAAAATTCATTTGATTCAAACTGCTCACATGCAATAATACAGGTATTCTTGTGTTTTAATTGAAGACATTTAAGATAATGTTTGGTTTGACTTTTCAACATTCTTTGGTGCCTGGTTTTTGAGGGGAATTTTGTTTTGTTGTCTTTTTGCCTTTCATCCTGAAAGAATATCCTCACTGAATAATATAGCCAGCACCTTCAATCTCTCTGATACCTCTTATTCTCTAGATGTTTGAAACCCCAGAGGGGAGTGATAAGACTCACAAGTTCTGAGTCAGGCTCCTTGGGTTTAAATTCAACTCTGCCATTGACTGCGTGTGTGATCTTGGGCAACTTGGTCTCTCACTCTCTCAGCTTCATCATTAGTGAAAAGAGGATGACAATTGCACCTGCTTCCTACAGCAGCAGTGAGACTGAGTGTAGCCACATGGGTCAAGGGTTCACAATAGTGCCTGCTACACTGTTAGTCCTTAGACATAAATTTCTGTTGGTACTTCAGATCTTCTCGTTGCCATTCCATGCAGGTTATCCACATTGATGAACTTCCTCCCTCTGTGTCTATTTCAGTCCACGTGTCAACATTAAAAAAAGTTTTGTGTCATTCACATATTTAGGGGTTTGCTGTACCTTTCATTTTTAATTAAAAGCAATTTATAAAGACCTTAAGTAATTAAAACAAACACTTGAGAAACTCTTCGTGTGTATTTCTCCATAAAGTGAATGTCTGTCACACTCTGCATGTCCTATTTAAAGTTGGTTCCATACTGTGACTGATCAGCTTGCCCTCCTTCAGTGAGCAAGTGATTTGGGATACTACAATGAAAATTGAATTATCAAAAAAATTCTGAAAATCTGCCTTTACTCCACCCACAGTTTTCTCTTTATCTGTTTGCGAATTTACATGATAATGCAAAGCAACTGTTTAAGGCTCATAATTGCCTGTTGGAGAAACTTTTCTCCCTCTTCTCTGTATAAGTGCCCAATGATCCTAGTTTTGTAGCCTGCCTAAGACAGAGCGTCAGAGACCACAATCTCCTTGGTCTCTATTACATTTCCCCTGGAATTGGAGTCTAAATTAAACTTTGCTTTAGACTTCAGCTCTTACCAACAGTTTGCTAATTCACTCCATGAGCAGGATGGTTGAGAACGCAGGCAAATCCAGTTTGATCACTCAGTTTGTTTGTTTGGTTTTGTCCCTGATAAGTTAAAGGATGATCCCTGTAAAGCAGATCAAGGGAATGAATTTGACAGTATTTAGAGATGGAAGGGAATGGAGTGGGATAAAGGATATAGCCTGAGGGAGTATCATCCACAGATTTCTCAGCTATTCTAGGGACCAGTTTAGGAAGGCATTAGTAGTCTCCTCATAGAGTGAGCATCCTGGCTCCTGTGCAACGGTCTGCACATTGTCATCTGTTTGTGTGGCTCGGCAAATGACTAAATGCTGTAGTTGTAAAGCTAGATAAATAGAATAACGAGCTAAATGAGACATAAATAAAGAGTACATCCCAGCAGTCTTAGTTTCCAGAAGAGAAAGATAGACTTGGGGGAGAAAATCTATATATACTTATGGGTTGAACTGTTTCTCCCTAAAATTGATTGTTATTATCCCTAGTATTGATGAATTTGACATTGTTTGGAAAAAGAGACTTTTAGATGTTATTGGTTGTGTCCACACAAAGTGATGCTAGAGTAAAACCAAAGTTCAAGTCAATGCCAACTCTTTGTGAGCCTGGGCGGTGTGGGAGAACTGCCTGCGGTGAGTTTTCAAGACAATAAGTAACATTTTATGGGCGTAGAAATCCCCGTCTTTCTCTGTGGATCAGTTGGTGGTTTCAAGCTATTGGCTGTGTAGTTAACTGCCAATGTGTAATCCACTATGCCACCAGAGTGACAGGGTGCTAATCCAGTCTGTGCAATAACCTATTGAAGAGAAAATATACAAAGCGAGGACAGAAAAAAGAAAGACACCGTGAGTCTCTGTGAGTCAAGGAACACCTAAAGTCGCCAGTGGCTAGCAGAGAAGCATGGAACAGCTCCTGTTTCAAAGCCTCAGAGGGAGTCAATACAGTCAGTCACCTGATCCATGCCTCTTAGCCTCCAGAGCTGTGAAACGATAATTTTTGTTGTTTAAAATAGCCACCATTGGCAATATTTTGTTACAGCAGCCTTAGGAAATTAATACAGGCAGTGTGGATTATATGTGCTAAGAATGAATTATCAGGATGGGTAATGAAGAAGACTAAACTGAGGGACATCTACCATCCTTCATTGAACTAGGAATTGTTAGAAGACTAATTTCTCTACTGAACAGTGAAAAGATATCCCATATAAACTGTGCTCAAGAAATGTTTTGAAATGAAGCAAAACAAAACATCAAGTAAAGATTTAAGATGAGAAGTCCAGCTTGCAGGGAGAGTGGAGACATTAGATGTTCCAGGTACGGACATCTGAGGAGAGCATGGTTGAAGAGGCTTCATCTTCTGTGCAGAGACCAGCATCTCTGTGCCACAGCCAACAGTCTTGGATCAATGGGGAACAGCCCTGGACGCTCCCCAAGACCTCCACTCGTGGTAGCATACAATCACCTATTCAGTGTTACTCAGCCACACAGCCATGCTCAAGTTCTGTGACAAACCTCTTGTCATTTTCCAGGCATGTTTCCTGAGGTCAGGGAGAGAAGATAATCAAAGTGCTATAACAATTTCTCTTTTAATATTGCAAATGAGGAACATTACATACAAGAACATTCTTTATTACATGACTGAGAAAAGGAAAATTTAATAGTGCATTTCAATAGACTTGGATATATTTATAAAGAAATTTAAAAGCCTATTCATTCTCATTCAGAGAAATACTAATCTGGGTCAGACATGTTTCTGTGGTTGTAATATAACAAGGAGGAAAAACTGCATCCTATTGATATTTATGTGCTTTGTTTTATAGATGCCTAAGGAACTATAAGAGATATTACATTGTTGGAAGATCAAGGATAAATAGCAATCTGCTTAATTCTTTGTGAAGATGTTTTATAAAGCCAACCTCAGAAAGACTTTTAAAGAAATTCTCCACTTCTCTTGAGTCATTTTCAGAATTATGTACACAAAGTAACCAACATTGCACCTGGATAATAGAGATTGTACTATGTGAATTAAATAATACCATCATTAAAGACAACCCAGTGTAATATAGTAACATAAATGGCGATCCACATATCTTAACTGCTAAGAATTCACTGGATAGAGTACACAGGAATCAAATCCACAAATGTGGAGAGAGACTGTGGAGAAGTTCAGTATTATCAGTCAAGACAATGCCAAGGGTCAACTGACCCATTATTTGGTCATAATAGTGATGCTAAAGAAAATTAAAATGAAGTATTAACTTTAATATGTCCTACATGAATTTAGAAATCAGCTCAAGAATAGAATTGATCCATACTAATGATGGAAGACAAAAAAGAGTTGGGGATGATTTAGAGGACATCATACATGAAGAAAGATGGGGGAAATGAGACATTCACAGGAGGTAGCATATAATCAAGAACTAATAATACTGAAGGGAAAAGTCCAAGTTGCACTGAAGGCACTGGCAAAAAGACAAGGCTCCAAAGTTTCCAGACTACCAATGAAAATATTTCAACAAGTTGAGGTCACAGTGGTCTCACTGGTCTATGTGAAGAGATTTGGAAGATCGCCACCTGGCCCATACACTGAAATGGATCCATAGTGGTACCCATTCTAAAGAAAGATGATCCAACACAATATGGAAGTGATCAAACAAAACAATAATGTAACATGCAAGTAAGCTTTTGCTGAAGATAATCCAAAAATGTGTACAGCTGTACATCTCAAGGAAACTTCTAGAAATTCAAGTTGGATGAAAGACATGGAGTGAATGATATCAACTCCAAACCAAAGCCACTGTCATTGAGTCAATTCCAGCGCAAAGCGACCCTATGGGAGAGAGCAGAACTTCCCCCTGGGAGTCTGTGAGACTGTAAATCACTTGGGGAACAGACAACCTCTTCTCTCTCTCTCTCAGAACAGCTGGTGGGTTGACCCACCTGCCTTTCTGTGAGCAGGCTCGGGCCTAAATTCATTGAGTGATATCGTTGATGAGGCCATATCACCACTTGACTGAAAGCAGAGGTTATCAGAAGATGTTACCTGTGATTCATTGACTATACAAAAGCCAACTGTGTGGATTATAAGAAATGATGGATAGCATTGAGAAAATAGGAATTCTAAAATCCTTCCCCTGGCTCATGCAAAACCTATGTACAGATGAAGCAACCATCATTATAACAGAACAAGGGGATACTGCATGGGTTAAAACATTTAAACGTGTAAATCAGGATTATATGCTTTTATCATATTTATTCAATCTGTATGCTGAGCAAATAATCAGAGAAGAGGGATTATATGAAGAAGAATGTGATATTAGGATTAGAGAAAGCTTCATTAACAACCCGGGATACACCACAGATGACACGAACTTGCTTGCTGAGAGTGAGGGTGGATTTGAAGTGCAAAGAAAAACTATTGAACCAGTAGATAGTGTCAGAGTAAACAGGGAAAAGTTTGGAGTTTCAAGAATTTCATCTTGCTTGGATCCACAATCAGAGCTTATGGAAGCATTGGTGCAGAGGTCAAATGATGCATTGCATTGGATATATCTGCTGTGTAAGACCTCTGTAAAGTGTTGAAGGAAGAATATTTAATTTGAGGACTATAGTATGTATGGTAGTTGGATGATTTTATATCAACTAGACACTCCTAGGTAGGGGTGGAGCCAAACTTGTCAATCAAGTGTTAGCTTGATGATACTTCCTTGAGGGTATAGCCTGTTGTATGCGACAGGGGGACTTTGGGAACTGCCTCTCTCTCAGCCACTTCCACTTCCTCCTCACGGAGACACTCTGTCTCCAGCATTGACCCATGTGGGCCCGACAGCTGTCAGCACAGAGGCATGTTTTCACTTACCTTGGATCAACTGGACTCTGCACCCACTGGCCTGTGTTCCTCCTGCTTCCTGCTTTACTGTTCTGCGTCACTGGCCTGCAGCTACATGGGTCTGAAGAGGCATTTATGGATTAGCATTGGACCTAGGGACTCAAGATGGACTGGGCTGTGATGTCGTATTGATATATAATTATTTCTTGATACAAAGCTCTCTCTTTATGTTAACATGTATGAGAGTCACTGGATTTGTCTCTCTAGACAGCCTTACCCAACACTGTGCCCATGACTCAAGCCAGAAAATGTTTCAATACCTCGATGCATAGGAGAGTTGGAGGTTCAAAGGAAGGTCAAAGCATCAATGCATTTGAATCCTGAGATTGGTGAAGGAAAGTGAAAGTAACATCAAATAAGAGAACAAGTAAATCTGTCTTGGAAGAAGTATAGGCAGAATGTTTCTTAGAAGTGAGCATGGTGAAATTTCATCTCCCATACTTTAGACAGGTTATCAAGAGACAGCAGTTCTAGAAAAGAGCCTCATGCTTGGTAAAGTAGAAGAATGGCAAATGAGGAGAAGATCTTCAAAGAGATGGACTGTGTTAGTCCGGGTAGACTAGAGAAACAAATTCATGGACACACATGTGAGGATATTAGAGGAAGGTTTATATACAAGAGAAATAGAGCATTGAGAAAACATCTCAACCCAGTCCCATTCAAAGTCACAAGTCTGAAATTAGCCCATATGTTTGATACCAGTCAATAAAATCTCCTTCTGACTCATGAAGTCACAGGCCAGTGGGTGCAGAGTCCCGGTGCTGGTAGGGATCGCTCTGTGGCTTTTCCGGCTTCAGAGGTCTGGTTCTATCAGGTTAAGGCCGTGCGGCTGGCTTCTCCTCCAGGTCTTCTGGTTCCTCAGACGCTACCATCTTGTCTTGTAGATTGTCTCCAGGAGAGAAGGAGGCAAGTCTCTCTTCTCCAATTGGGAAATACCGCGGGACTTCACAGAATTCTTAGGAAAAAGTCATGCCCACACAGAGTTCTCCTTGGCTATCTTCAGATTGGCAGGCTAGACTCCACCCCTACATGGGACTGACACCCAAGACAGCAACAATGGACTCAGGCAGACAGATGCAAAGGGCTGGGCAGTGTTCCACTCAGTTAAAAGAGGGTTGCTGTGCGTCAGAATTGACGGACAGCACCGAATAACAAGAAGTTGGACAGGAAGACGATAAAGCAGTGTCACAGGGCTGAGTACCAGGCAAAGTCATTTCCTTTCCCTTTCTATTTGGAAAAGGGAAATAAAAGTGACGAGGGTGTTGTGTTTCGGAGAGTAAGTTCTATGAGGGAAGAACATTTTCACTGAATGCAGAATTTAGTTCTCAGCATTGTCGAGTCCACCTACATTTAGAAAGAACTTGATGAAGATGTTATTTCTTTAATACAGTTCCTCATATTGTGGTGACCCCGCACCCATAAAACTATTTCCGTTGCGACTTCATAACTGTCATTTTGCCACTGTGAAAGGGTCGTTCGACCACCAAAGGGGTCGCAAGCCACAAGTTGAGATACGCTGCCTTGGACGAAGTGGCCTTCCTCAGTGTTTCCCTTTTGTCACCGTGGATCTATTTATGCACATCTTAACCTATTAATACTCTCATAACCTGAGTCAATGTCTTTAAGAAGATAATGAGAAGAAACATATTTTTATTCCACGCTGTCGAGAGGAAGATGATTTAAGACAGTTTTCTGTTCTTACAGTGCCTAGACCTTTATATTGCAAGTTTGCTTAAAGCAGAGGGCTTTGTGGAGGAAATCTCTTAATTCTAACAATAAAGGCTGCTTTGAGGTAATTATGTTAGGAAGCGGTGTTTTAGTGATTCATGGTTAAATGAAACCATTATTTTCTAGATCCTGCCAAAAACTTACCACAACTCATTCATGTGATTTTATTACAAATTAAGATTCCCATAATTTTGGATGAGAGACATGTACTTTAAAGTCTCTGGGGAAGGAAAGGCCTGTTCTTCAGAGCAATGAGAAGCACTGAAAAATGGAGCAGAAGACAGGAATCCTGTCATGACGCTGATGAGCACAGGCCAGGGATCACTCTTCTCAGGGTCTGTTTCCTGAGGCTGCTGTAATAAAATACCACAGATGGGTGACTTAAAAAACAAACTCTATTCTTTCACAGCTTTGGAAGCTAGAAGTCTGGAGTTGGAGTCTGAGCATGTTGCTTCTTTGGGAGGGCTCTAAGGACTCAGATCTCTGGCTCACTCCTCGCTTGTGTTGACAACCAGCAGTCACGGGTATTCCTTGACTTAGAAAGGCATCACTCCAGTCACTGCCTGCAAGGTCACCTCACTGTCTTCCCTAAGCATCTGTCTAGATCTAAGGCTCTTCTCTTTTTGAGAAGAACAACAGTCATGCTGAATGAGGATCTGCCCAACTCCAATATAACCTCATGTCAACTAATTGTATCTAAAGACACACTGCTTCCCAATAAGGTCACATTTGCCTGTAGTAGTTACACAATCTGTTGTCAATTTGAGAACCCTAAGAGTGAAGGGGTGGAGGTTACCCTGTCAATCAGAATGCAACTTGATGACCTCATGTGGTGATAGTAAGGAGATAAATAGCTTGCTGGAGGAGGGACACATGCTCATTTCCTGGGAGACATTGCGGCTGACAAGACACGAATTTACGCTGCTACCCTGAGCTGGAGGGGTCACGTGGAGACCCCTGCCAGTGCTGAGATGCCTCCATCACTGGATCCACAAGATTTTCCACTTGCTGGCCTGTGATTTTCCTGCCTTTAGCATAATTGCATGCATTTCATGTGCCTGAGGAGGAATTTATAGATGGGTAGTGGACATATGGGCTAATAATACGAAGCTTATGGATTTGATCTGGACTGAGCTAGGGAGGTTTCTCAATATTCAATTTCTCTGATATATAAAGCTCTTTCTTACACACATGAGTGTCTATTAATGGTCTTTCTAGTCAAGCCAGACTAGCACACAGATACTGTGAGTTACAAAATAGAACATATATAAAGCAATTTAATCTCTAACCCATTCACATGCGTGGCTGTGCATTTGTACAGAAGTGGAGCCTGTGAATCACATGGTGTGTGGAAGATACAACAAAGACCAAGTGGGATTTGCTCAAAAAGGGGTGAAATGAGACATGAAGAGTTTATGAACTATTTCTGTCTTTTTTTTTTATTTTGAATTTTCAGAATAGCCCACCATTTCCATAGCTTCCATGGGAAACAGAAAACAAACAAACATTATTGTGAAATTAATTCCAACTTATATTGACCAGGGACAACTGCCTCCTTGAGGTTCCAAGGCTTTGGAAATCCTTTTGGAAGCTGACCACCATGATTTTCTGCTGAGTAGTGGACTGATGGGTTCAAATTGCTGATCTTCGAGCTGGCACATAAGTACTTTAAGTGCTACATCTCCAAGGCTCCTGAAATAAAGGTTGTCAACCATCTTTTATTATTATTTTGTTATTATTTAGAAACAGAGGCATATTTTCCCCTCTAAATTGGAGATGGGAGCTTCTGGAACTCAAATGCAGGATGGAGGAATAGGAATAGATGAAAGAAAAAGAGGGAAAACTTTTTCCTCCTGGAAATCTGAATCCAACTGCTAGGCTCATATGCCCAAAAAAGGTTTCATCTACTAACCAAAATGACAGGAGCCTATCCAGAGATGCCTCAGAAGAAAGACAGACCGGTGATCTCCTTCCAAAAGAGTAGACATTGACAATGGTAGGACACATGAGTTTAACCTGAGTGATGCACTTAAAGTTACAATGAGTCAGAACTGAAAATATAACCACTGTTTTCTTTCTAAAAAGGTACACAGGAAGCCAAAGATGTTTCCTGCCTTGACCTTTCACAATCTTCTATCCTCTTCCCCACATCAAATATTTGCTGCCATTCATTTCATTGCCTTTTACTCACTGAAATCTATATACCAGTTGTGGTAGTCAACTAATCTGGTGTCAATTTGAGGATTAGGACTGTAGAGGTGGTGTTTAGCCTATCATTCTGGAGATAGCCAATGAGACCTCTGTGTGGCATGGCCTTCTCCTCTGAGAATTCTGGAAAATATGGTACTTCCTTCTTAGAAGCAGCAGACCCTCTCTCACTCCTTTGGAGACACTCGACTGACAAGGGTGATGTCCTCTGAGACATCCCTGAGGAGAAGTCACATAGACCTACTCCGATGCCACCAGACCTCTGAAGCTGGAGAAACCACAGAGAGAGCCCTGCTAGTGCTGAGATGCTTACAATGCCACTGGATCCTAAGACTTTCTACCCACTAGCTTGTCATCGTTCAGCATTTGGCTTTATTACATGTCTTTCTTGAGTCTGAAGAGGACTTTATAGATTGGTATCAGACATATGGGCTAATATTGGACTTATGGATTTGATCTGGACTGGGCTGGGACGTTTTCCCAATATTCAATTGCTCTTGTATATAAAGTTCTTTCTGATAGACATGAGTTGAATTGGTTTTTAGAAAAACCATCTATGAATTGTTTTCCTAGTCCACCCAGATTAACATGCCAGGTCACTGATGTTTCCACACGATTTATTACAATGTCTCATTATTTTATGTACCATGGAGTTGTACCAGTACAACTGATGACATCCAAAATAACACCTCTGTAAATGTGAGTGCACGCATAAAGCACTAAGAACACATCTATACAAACAGACAAACCTTTATTCTATTGCTAAATATTTACCATACTCACATTATTTTCCCTGGTAAGCCCTCGTGGATTCAAAGAAGCTTACTAGAAAGAGTAAGAGTCTGAGAACAGATGGCCTGGGTCTGCAATATGTTGACCATTTACTTAAAAATAAAGATAATAGCACCAACACTAGTCTACTAATTTGTTGTACTGTGGTAACTTGCACGTTGCTATAATGATGCTGAGGGCTAAGCTGCCAATAACTCAAATACCAGCAAGATAGAGAGGTTTCAGTGGACCTTCCAAACTAAGACAGACTACAAAAGAACTATGGAGGTGTATATCTGAAAAGATGACCATCAAAACTTTATGACTAGCAGTAAACATGTCTGATATAGTGCCTAGATACGAGCTCCTCAGGTAGGGAAGCTTTCAAAACACAGCTGAGGAAGTGCTATCTCTTCAAAGTAGAGTCAACCTTAATAATGTGGATTCAGCAAAGCTTATAAGATATTATTTGCTGATGAGGCACTACTCAAAATGAAAAAAAAAATACACAAAACCCCAGTTGTAAACAACAATAAATAATCAGAACATGTTGTTGTTGTTGCTATCAAGTCAGTTCTGACTCATAGCCGCCTTATGGACAATAGATGCAGTCCTGTCATCACCAGTGTTCTTATGTTTGAGCTCCTTGTTGCAGCCATGGTGTCCATACATCTTGTCAGAATAGAATGAATGAAATATGAATCTAGGAAAACTAGGAGTCATCAAAAAATTAAATGGGACACATGTAAATTGGCAAAAGTGAGCTAAGATGGGTTGGTATGGGCCATTTTGAATCAGAAAATTAAAGATATTTTTGCTGGGAATGATCAATTGAAAAACATTGGCATTGAATTTATTGCCAAAAGAACATTGCGAGATATATCCTAAAGTACAATGTTATCAGGGATAAAATAATATCCACATGCTTACAAGGAAGACCAGTTAATGCAGCTATTATTCAAAGTTATACAACAAACACTAATGCTAGAGACAAAGAATGATATATTTTTACCAACATTTGTAGTCTATAAGTGACCATATTGCATAGAATTAAAATGTATAGATAAATACTAGTGTCTAGAATGTAAAAATTGGAAAACTAGAGTAAAAGGATAAACCCATCCCATCTGTTACAGTCATCTAAGCTGGTGTCAATTTGGGGATGAAGAGTTTAGGGGTGGAGACTAGCCTGTCAATCTGGAGATAGCCAATGAGACCTCCGTGTGGGCATGGCCTTCTCCTGAGAATTCTGAGAAATGTGTAATTTCTTCTTGGAGGGGGAGACACTGCCTCTCTCTCAGTTCACTCCCTGGGAGATGTTGCAGATGACGAGATACATGGCAGCATGCTGATAGACCCTGAGCCCTGGAAACTGAAAGAGTCATGGGGAGACACCTGCCAGTACTGAGATGCTTCTACTATCACTGTATACACAAGACTGCACCCACTGGCCTGAGATTGTCCTGGTGTCATGGCATGTGTTTTGTGAGTCTGAAGAGGGCTTATAGATTGGTATTGGACATGTGGGCTAATATCAGACTTAAGACTTTGGACTGGACTGACTTGGGATGTTTTCTTAATGTATAGTTGCTCTTGTATATAAAACTCTTAGGGCTGAGCCCTGGTGGTGTAGTGGTTGTGTGCGGGACTGCAGCTCATAGGGTTGGAGGTTCAAACCCAGCAGCAACTCTCCAGGAGCAAGGCTGGACCTCCTACTACCACCAGAGGGCAGTGATGCCCCCCCCCCAAAAAAACCCTCTTTCTTATACACATGGGTGTTTATGAATTTGTTTCTCTAGTCTACCCAGATTAACACACCATCCTATCCCCACGATGCAGGAGGGCCTGGGGGAACTCATTGCTATCAAGTCTATTCTGACTCATGGCAAGTTTATAGAGGAAAGTATAAGTGATGGGAATATAAAGCCTAAGTAGTGACAACAGGGATTGAATCACAGAATTTTACAAGATCAATAACATCTTCTTGCAATTTTATTTTCAAAAATATAAAAGGTGACTATACCCTGGGGTAAGATAAAATATACAACAGCAAAATCAAATACATCTCTGGAAAAAAGATCACGGCAAAGTGCAATATCTTCAGTTAGATGAAGGCCAGAGACTAAAAGCGGAATCGACTCTCAATTGCACATATCCAAGTTCAAGTTGAAGACAATTAAGTCCACTAAAGCCAAAGTAGGACCTTGAGGACACATATCCACCTGAATTCAGAGACCAGAAAAATCAGTTGACAGACTGAACATTAATAACCAAAGACCAGACAACTTGAAAGAAGATATAAAGGGCCTCAAAAATTAAGATAGCAAGAGATTATTTAAAAGACAGAGAAAATGAAAGTGCTTGTCAGAAGAGACTTGGGCACTTGACCAGAGAATATCTCAAAGGGAGAAATTGAAGTAAAGAGTTCAGTACAAGGTATCAAAGGATGGCTCCAGTAAACAGCATTAAATATCGCAACAAATTGTGCAAAGATATACAGTTAGAAATAAAGATTAAAGAACATATGTAGCATTTCTCAAGCTGAAAAGCTGGGAGGAAAGTATTCAATCTAAAGTTCCAATATTGAAAGATTCTTTGATAAGATATTAGAGGATGCAGAAAACATCAAAAGATGAAAAAAGAATAGACAGACTTGTTTTTACAAAAAAAAACTGGTGAACCTTCAACTACTTCAGGAAGCAACATTGGATTAAGAACCCAGAGTGCTGAAAGAAGTTCACGTTGTACTGAATGCACTAGTAAAAGCAAGGCTCTGGAATTGAGAGGAAAACAATCAAAATATTTCATCAAACAGATGCTACTGTGGAGGTACTCATTCCTCTATGCCAAGAAATTTGGAAGACAGCTACCAGGCCAAGCAACTAAAAGAGATACATGTTTGTGTCTCTTCCAAAGAAAGGTTACCTATTAAAACATGAAAATGATCAAGCAATATTACTTGCATCCCACGCAAGTAATATTTTGCTGAAAATAATTCAAAAAGGTTGCAATAGTACATCTACAGGAAATTGCCTGAAATTCAAGCTGACATACCAGAAGAAGTGGAAAAGGTAAGATGCATCAGTAATGATACCACAGAAATCTTGGCTGAAGGCAAAGAACACAAGGAAGATATTTATCCAGGTGTTATTGACTGGGCCCAACCATTTGATCGTGTGGATCTCAACAAATTGTGAAAAACATTGAAGAAAATGGGAATTTCCAAACACATAATTGTGTCCATGCAAAACCTGCACATAGACCAAGAGACAGACATTATAATAGGACAAGGGGATACCGCCTAGTTTAAAATCAGGAAAGGTAGGTGTCAGGGTTGTGCCCTTGTGGCTTTTTAAATAAATCTATATACTGACAAGTAATTCAAGAAATTGGTTTTTATAGAGAAAAAGCTTGTGATATGCAGATGATAGACCCATATTTGAGAAAGTGGACTTAAAGGACTGGCAGATCAAAGACAGGTTTTTGTGTGAATTATACCTTAATATAGAGACAAAAGCAAATTCTCTGAACTGGACCAACATGATAAATGGAGAGAATATTGAAGTTGCTATAGAATTAACTTTGTTGGTTTCCTCAATCAATTTCCATGTAAGCAGCAAAGTAACAAAAGGACATGTGCCATTGGGAAAATCTGCTGCAAAAGATCACTTTAACAAAGCAAAGATGTCACTTTGAAGACCAAAGTGTGCTAGACGCCAGCCATGATATTTTCTCTCCTCTCGTGGGCATCTGAAAGCAAGCCAAGGAATAAGGAAGACCAAAGAAGAAGTGAATTATAGTGTTGGCAAAAAATACCCTGGATTTCCAGAAGAATGAGGGGGGAAAAAGGGATGGAAGATATCTAGCCAGAATATTCCTTCAAAAGTGATTGATTCACAGGGTCTGCAACAATGGGCTCAAACTTCACAATGATTATGAGAATACAGGCTTGGACAGTGTTTCGTTCTCTTATCTATGGAGCTGCTTGGAATCAACTGATTCAGTGGTTATTAACAACAGCAATTTTAAGCAAGCAATTTCTTTAGCCTCAGTTTACTTATGTAGAGAACAAGAAACATACTTGGGTTGTTTCTATGATGAATTTTGAAGCTGTCATGCCCACCTTCCTATTGATACGTTTGGATAAAATATGAACCCCTGAACAATGCTATGAATTATTAACGGGAATGAAAACAATGAAATGACAAGAATATTACTGCTATCGTTCTTACCTGGAAAATTACTGACTCTGCTAAAACCTTTAAAATGCAGAGATATTTTTCCCTCAGTATTCCATCTGTCAAAAGAAAGCATATATCGAGAGAAATGGGGTGTCTGCACTGCAAAAATATCAGTGTGCATTACTTTGTGCCATCAGCTGGAGTGACAATTTCCCTGGAGATGGGTGCAGACGTGGCACTTTAGAAAATTGTTTTTATGCAAACCCAATGATCATGATTAAAACTTGGCACGTATTTTCACTCCCAAACCATGATCTGAGCAAAGTCATCTTCCAGGTTTGTCCTGATGTGGGATAGGTTGAGAAACTGTTGGGAACTACATTCACAATTCCAAATGGTTCATAGCAGATCTGTGGTTTTTATTTCCTATCATTATGAACATCCTATTGTTGTTTCTGTGTGAACTCTAGTGCATGGATTATAGGGAAGTACAGTCTGTAACTAGAAAAGAGGATTTCGCCATTGTCAAGAGCAAAAAAGTCTTCAATTCAGTTGTAATTTACTTGGTTCTTCACTGATCACTTGAGACTATTTATTTATTTATTTATTTATTTATTTTTAAAGAGGGAGGAAGAAAAGACAGCCTGGTCTCTCCATCCTGACTATACACAGTCTATTCCTGAAAAGAACATTGCTGTTAGGTGCCACCAAGCCTGGTCTGACCCAGCGCAGTCCCGCGCCCAGCAAAAGGAACCGCTGTCCGATCCTGCGTCATCAACACGATCGTTGCTATTTTCGAGCTCATTGTTGCAGCTGCTGTATCACTTCATCTTGTGGAGGGTCTCCCTTGTTTTCATTGGCCCGCCATGATTCTACTCATGATGTCCTTCATCGGAGCCTGGAAAGAATACAGGTGAAACACATGAAGCATCACTACAAATCAAGAAGGAAACAGAGACTTCTAGATGAGCAGTGGCAGTAAGGAGGACCCAACATGAACTTCCTAATGGAGATGAGAGCAAATGAAAGTCTAGAGAATCTGAGCTAAGATAAAAGGTCAATGTTCATATCAATTTGCAAAGACTCCCTGGAGTCTATAGGGTTTTTCAGTGAAGGGAGTTCTGACGTACTTTGACTGGTGAGTCAGGGCCTCAGAGATGGCTCATATACACAAGTAGGATGACAATTCAAGAGGACTCTCATCTAGGACGCCTGCTCATCCTGCAAGCCACTTTGGAACACTAGACCCACGACACAATTGGAAGCCTTCCACTAGGCCCTGAGAAGAGAGAAACTATCAGTTGGTAAAGGGGATAGCAGACAAGAAGTCTGATAAGGACTGCATGGCAGAGTGTCCAATCAAAGAGGACAAAGTTCTACATCTAGATATAGACCAAAAAAAAAAAAAAAACCAAAACAAAAGGAACAATACTTTCATGAGATGTTGAAAAGGTGTTCTCTAATTTCAAAATGCTTCTTGTATGTCTCACCTGCCCCCTAAGTCGGTGCTTTAGGAAAACCTTTGTATTCCGTCATGGAGTATCTTAGAATCTGCTATCTGAGAAGCAACCCAGCAAATTTATTCCAACTCAAAGTTACTCTTTAAGGCAGAACAGAACTGTTCCTTAGGGCGCCCGAGACTGTAAGTCTTTACAGGAGTGGGTGAAGTTTCTGTGGGATGTTTCTCTCAGAGAGCTCTCCTCCCTAAATCAAACCTTCTCAACTGCCCTTCAAATGCTTAAAAATAGAGCTTAAGTCTCAGAATGATTCAACAAGCTTAAAATAAGTCATAAACATCTTCCTAAAAGGAAGTGGGGGAGAGATAGGAGGTGGAATGCAAATCAGCTAACAGGTTTTGTCAACACTCCAAGGGGTGAAGAGATTGGAACTAACAATATCAGAGGGATTCTGGAGCTAGTGGTAGAGTTTACTGCATCTTGTTGGAGTTGTGATAGCCCAGTGTCAGTTGTCGAATGTGGAGAGAGTATAAACGTTAACTCCGAATTGGAATTGACTGGATGGCAATGGATTTTTTGGGGTTTCTTGGTAAAGATTCACTAGTAGGTAAAGTGGTATGGATCAAGAGACATCATTCCTCTTACCCTTAAACCACATAGAATTAACCCCGAGAAATGGTGGTTTAATGGTTCAAGTTCTGACCAATAAACATAATGTTTAGCTGCCAATTATCTGTCAGGCCCGTGGCTATGATTCTGAACAAGTTTCCAGGGAATTTCTAGACTATGAAATTCTAGAAAGAAAGACCTGGTGATCTACTTCTGAAAATTAGCCAATACAAATGAAGACTCCTGGTGGTGCAGTGATTATGTATGGGAAAGTGATCCACAGGGGCTGCAGTTCCAAACCATCAACCACTTGGTGGGAAAAAGATGTTTTTTTGTTTTGTTTGATCCCAGAAAGTCTCAGAAACCCACAGAGCAAGTTCTCCCCTGTCTTGTAGGGTGACTGTAAGTCAGTATTGACCCAATGACAGTGTTTTGAGAGTCATGAACTATAATGGAATACTATGGTGGGATTATAATCTACTGACTTGTGTCACCATAAACTTAGTCATGAAAGGCAGCTAACAAATATGGAACTAATAGTCGACATTATGTACATAGATAATAGCAGTCGCTTTTCCGCTTCCATAAAGAATTATGGTCTTTAAAGCCACGGGAAAGTTCTACCCTCTACTGGAACGTCGCTGTGTGTCCAAATCAACTGGATGACAGTGAGTGAGCTTTTTCCAGGAAAAGATGGTCTCCAAGGATGAGGACGAGTCAAGTTGCTTCAGAAGAGCAATGAGAAGGGAAAACATGCGGACTTGTTGCAGAATTCTCCAACAAACCTTAGAAAAGCATATTCTTTTTGGTTGAAACTATATTCTAGACACTTGTACATTAATTCACCAGAAATTCACTTTGTTCTTTTCACACATTAGCACTGAAGGTATAAGAGCCCATATATTTTTTAAATGTCATAAAAGGAATGTCCATGGTCACATGCCTAATGGTTTGCAAGGGTCCCTGACAGCGTGGTAGGTTGCATTCTGGGTTTCTCAGCACAAGATCAGCAGCAGATCTTGCAGAGGAAGAGAGATGAGGTCTTCCATACCCGTAAAGAGGTGCAATTTCAGAAACCCAGGCGTGCAGCTCTCCTTTGTCGTAAAGAGTCACTATGAGTCACTTTACACTCATCTCTGTCTGACAGTAAAACTGCCTGTGGCAAGATAGAATCTTCCGGGGGGGCTTAATCTGACTAGCTATTCTGCTGATGGATTTTTATGGTCTTACTCTTTATTTTTACTCTTTATCTTTATATTATTTTTCTACTTTCTGTTTCATGTTTTATTGGTTGGTTGGTTGGTTACAGTTTCTGCCAGGCCTCCCAGTTTCTGAAACACAGAAGGACTGGGTGCATAAAGACAGTAAGTGGTGCAATGACTTATCTGGGACAAAGGAGCGGAGAGGGTGAGGGAAATTGTGAAGCAAACAAGGAATGTGGGAGGGAAGAGGAAGCTCTGGAACTGATTGTGATAATGTATAGACAACTCTGACAAAGAGATTTAACTGTGTCAGTGTATGATATGTGAATATGATATCAAAAACAACTAAAAAATTTTTAAAAAGAAATCAAACTTCACCAATAGTTACCATCAGTGAAGGAAAAAAAGTATTTGTTTAGGGGACATTGAATTTCTGCTAATAGTGGTGGAATAATTTGGAAAAGTATATCAATAAAAGTTGGACAATATGCATATACTTAAAGACTTAGAATTAGGACAGCAGATGGGCGTTAGACCTCAATCAGGTAGTTCCTCAGTGCAGGAACATTTTGTTCTATTAAATTGGCATTTCATGATGCACAGCTCCCTGACACGATCACAGAAAACAAATGTGTGCATAAGCAAACATGGTGAAGGAAGCTGATGGTGCCCGGCTATCAAAACATATATGTCTGAGGTCTTAAAGGCTTGTAAGTAAACAAGTGGCCATGCAGCTCAGAAGGAACAAAGCCCACATGGAAGAAGTACACCAGCTTATGGCACTAAGAGATACCAAAGGGATCAATTATCAGGTTTCAAGAACTAATAATCATAACATTATATGCTCATTTTCCTGATATGATCGCTGATGACAAATATGTACATAAGCAAATGTGATGAAGAAAGCTGATTATGTCCGACTATCAAAAGATGTGCGTCTATGGTTTTAAAGACATGAAGGTGAATAAGTGGCCATCTAGCTAAGAAGCAAGCCCACGTGGAAGAAGCCTAACAGTATGTATGATCACGAGGTGCCAAAGGGATCCGGTATGAAGCATCAAAGACCTAAGAGATATATCATATTAGTGAGGGGGAGTTCAGATTGGGGACCCAAAGCCCATCAGTAAGTGAAGAGGCATCCTCTTACAGAAGGGTTATAGCGAGGAGATGAGCCAGTCTGGGTGCAATGCAGTAGCTATGAAATGTTCTCAAATGCTTCCTCCCACAGACGATCATTATCCCAATTCTGCCAGACAGATTTGGCTAGACCAGGGGGTGCATGTTGGAGTCGAAAATGTGAATTTTAGGATAGATAATCCCTTGAGACTAGTAGGGAGTGGTGGAGGAATGGTGGAGTAGAAAGGCAGAACAAATTTCTCGGATCTGCATGTGACCTTCCCTCAGGGATTCAGGCAACAGGGGCTGGGGGTGAGGAGGTGAGTGAAGTGAACATTATATGTAAGATATGAAGAGGTAATAACAATTTGTAAGTTATTGGACGTTCATGGGGGAGGAGTAGGGGGAAGGGGACATATGGGAAATTGGAATTAAAAAAATAAAGTACTAGAGCAAAGAGGGGAAGAGGAGCTTATGCTTGAGGGGTTCAAGTAGATAATGTAGACGAATGTAGCAACATGTATACAAATATGCTTAATATAAATGATGTATTAAATGTATGAGCCCCCAATAAAATCTATATTTAAAAAAAAAAGTTGGACAACACAAAGAGTTTAATCAGTGGCACTGAATGATACATGTAGAAGTTGTGGAATTAGAGAATGTTTTGTTGTGCATATCTTTGCCACAATTTAAAAAATAATCACAGGGGTAACAATGGGTCCAAGGAAGAAGAAAGTGTTCTAAAATTGCTTGTGATAATCATTTCCCAACTCCTCTTGTTGTGATTGGACTGTTGAATTGTATGATATGTGGATAAAGTGCCCATAAATTTTTTTTTAAGAGTTGCTTTCAGAATCTATTTGATGGCAGTGAGTTTGGAGGGTGGGTTTTGTTTGTTTGCTTGCTTCCTTCCTTGCTTGTTTCATTTGTGTCAGGCACTGTACTTCCCTCATTTGGTGGGAGCCCACCACAAACTTCTAAATTAGGCCTCCCATTCCCTCTTTTCAGAAGAAAAACCAAGAGGAAGCAATGAAGGCCCAGAGGTGACTGCTCTCTCCAGGGCCACTTTTGCAGGAGGGAGATAAGCAGACTGATGTTTACAATGTTCTATGGTCAGTGCTCAGACAGAGATAGGAAAGGCGGTGGGCGTGGAGGAAAGGAGCAAAGTAGGAAGATGTGTCTTCTTTTTGTGCATCCATGTGTTTGTGTGTACATGATGACGCTTCAAGAAATCATAGAAAAATTAAACTAAAAGATAATGGAATTTTTCCAAGAAGGTGTGTGTGTGTGTGTGTGTGTGTGTGTGTGTGTGTGTGTGTAGTGGGGGGTTGGGAGGTGCAGTTGGACAGGAGAAGCAAAGAATAGCTCTCTGCAAGGGTAAACATCCAGAAGGAGGCGCAGGCAATATGAGCTGTCTTTCACCATTCCTACGTGGGGCCCATGCACTTTGCTTCAGAGATGACACGGTGACTCTGACAAGACACCGTTGATCAGTCTGAAGAAGAGGAGGCACTTATCGTGACAAATTAATTGCTCACTTTGCATAAGATGTTAGTCCACCCGTACACTCAATGTGACTATAGTGTGATGACAGGTTTTTAAACAAACACACCAAAGCTTATATGTCCAAATAAAGGTTCCCAAGTTGTCATTTTAAATAAAAATGATTTCCCTGTTTCCCACAGCTCAAAGTAGTTTAGGCACAAGAAGTCTTTCTTAGGCCTGAGCCCCGGTGGCGTAGTGGTTGTGCGGGGGACTGTGGCCCACTGGGACGGAGGTTCAATTCCAGCAGTGGGGCTGGGCCTCCTACTCCCACCACCGGAGAGCAGTGATGCCCGCCCCCCCCCGCCCCCCCCACCAAAAAAAGAAGTCTCTTTTGAAACTGCCTTCATGCTGTGCAATCCATTCTTTTGAAGACCCTCAGTGATGACAAATTGCTATCTTCTAAAGGGAATTTTTTTTTAAGTCAAAGTCATTTTTAAGAGGAATCTGTAATGAATGATTTAAAAGGCTGCTTTGTTTTGTTTTCTAAATTATCTCACCTTATTTCATTCTCATCTCAGAATTATGGAGTGGGGATTAGGGTCTTTATTGATAAGATGGGTATGTGTGATTAAAGAATGATTGTAAATTCTGTAAACAGAAAAGGGGAGAGAAGCTAAATTTCTTTCAGGTTCCTCCCATACAGATTCAATCATTTTTGACATTCCCACATTTATAGCCACGTCACTATCAAGGATATAAATGTGACCATTGAAAAAAGATTAAGTACACTAGGCATAGTTTTATTATTTTTCACTTAATGTTATCTCTGAACATTTTTTCATGTCATTAAATTTTTCCTCAACATCATATTTCTATATATGAAGATATCAATCTATTCCAACAATTACTTAATTTGTTAACACTTCATTTCCCAGTATTTCAATGATGCCAATGAGCATTCTTGACAAAAAGGTCTTTGTGGAATTCTATAATTATTTCCCTAAGACAGTTTCCTAGAAGTATAATTGCTGGCTCCAGTATACCCATATTTTCAGAGGCCGTATTAGTTTTCTCATATTTGAACTTGAGCAAATGAAAATTCTGAGAAGTGCTTTCTGAAGGTCCTAAATTCAGTATGTCCTTTGGTCTGAAGTCCTCTAAAACTTGTGATTTTTTTTTTTTGTCAAAGTAATCCAATTTGGATAAAACATGGGAAATGTCAGGAAAAGTAATAATTTTCACATGCACAACCAAAATTATTCCTGAAACATTTTTTCAGTTCCTTCAAAAAAAAAAAGCTTTGGATTTGCATCACTTCTCGAAGTGACTCTAAGCGAGCTCATTAGTGAGTTTGTTTTGTAATATTCATATTTAGTCACTTTATTGTTACACTTCATGAAAAATGTCAGTCAATTCTGTCCTTCAGGAATTCACAATATTATTCATCTTCAGACCTAAGCATTAGGTTTGGGATTAAACCATCCAAAACTAAAACTTCTCCTTCACTTGGGTGACCTTTTGGAGACAAGCTGAGTTACAACGGTGGAAAGCCACAGCCAGGTGGGGAGCCCCCACCCTTGCGTGTTTAGAATACCAATTGACTAATAGATAACCAGTCTTCTCAAAGTCTGGCTACATGCTGATAACAGATGGGGAAGAAAAAAAAACATTTCCCGCCCAAAGTTTTACTGGTTTGTTATAAACAGATAGCCTGTTCTCCTGGAAGGATGAGTGGAATGGCCTGTTCATCTGTAATGCAAAAGAGAAAAGAGAAGCCAGACCGGTGGGGAAGTGCACGGCAGGAGTGGGTGCCGAGATTGTACTAAAATAGTCTTTTTGTATTGGAATCTACAAACACTTCCAAATCGTCCTTCCTTCTTTGATCCAGGCACTAGTCCCTCTTGGGAAAGCAAAAGAAGCAGAGAGAAATAAAAGAATTTTAAGGATAAGAGAGAAGTTAACTTAGGAACGCTGAGATGTGAGTTTTGCTAAGGACATTTTAGAGCACTTTCGAGACTCCATTGACTTTCCTCACTGCGCTGGTTATTGATCAGATGATCAACTAACCAGCAATCTTATTTCTTCTTCCCATGATCACTAACCTCAATTGGTTATTTTATTGACATTTTGATGGTAACTTAACCAACAGTGCCTTGGACTCTCACTCAATCCAACATCTTCCCCATGCCAACTCCTCCTTCTTCAACTCCCATGCAGATGTACAAGTCATCTTAGAGTCTACTTTTACTCTGAGACCAAAAATCTGTGGGGTTTGCCTCCTCCAAAACACATCCTGATTGCTTTCATCGGTCCCTCTCTCCACTGCCATTGCTAATGTTTCAGAGCCAGCATGTCTCTTCTGGACTATAGCAGCAGTCTCTTGTCTAGGATCCTCCTTTCTACTTCTTTCCCTCAACAATGCTTTTCCCCATAATCACAGAGTGAGTGATAGTGTAAACTGCAAATCAGGTGTGGGCTGCTTAAAATTCCCTGATGGCTTTTTACCCATAAGTGCATACTCCTAATAGATATTGTCCCTATCCAGCTCTTTATCTTGAGTACAGGCTGCCATCTCCCTGCTACTCCTCCAGGCATGCTTCTGCCTGAAGGCCAAAACTCACTGTTCTCTTGGTGAGAATTGGACTACTCACTCCCCAAACCTTCACCAGAAACACCAGAGGCCATTGAGTAGATTCTATCTCATGATATGACCCTAGGTACATCAGAATCAAACTCAGAGTCATAGGATTTAAAAGCTAATTTTTTCTTATATATTGCTAAACCATTCTTCCAAGCCCTCTTAGGTAGAATTGAACCTCCTATTTCCTGGTTAGCAGTTGTGTTAGGCTGGGTTGACTAGAGAAACAAATTCAGTGACACTCATGCATGTGTAAGAAAGGGTTTTATATCAAGAAGTAGGTGCATACCAGGAAAACACATCCCAGCCCATCTCAACTCCGCAAGTCCAAAACTCGTGCCTAAGTCCCTCTTCAGACTTTCAGAGTCACAAGCAATGATACAGACTGCAGGAAGGTCACAGACAGTTGGGTGCAAAATCGTGTGGATACAATGGTGGTGAATGCATCTCCAGGGCTCTGGCAGCCATTAGGGTCAGTCAACAAGAAGGTGACCTCCGAGAAAGAGGGGGGCAGGGGTTCCAGAGTCTTCCTGATGAGAAGGCCCACCCACAAGAAATCACTATGAAGTTGTGACTTGATTGTCAGGCTAGAATCCACCTCTACATTTTTTTATATATCGTCAAGTTGACCTGACATTATGTAGCTCCCACAGCACCCAAGCACATAAACCATTCACACCACCAAGGACTTCTCACACGCTCATATAATTAACTCACTCTTTTTGTATTTGGAGCACAGCTTAAATATTATCTCCTTGGAAGGATTCCCTAACTCCACATGCACCCCAAGAAATTGTCCCAATTTGTTTTTTAAGCTCATTATCAGGCTGTGCCCCGGTGGCGTAAGTGGTTGAGTGCGGAACTGCAGGCCGCAGGCTTGGCGGTTCAAATCCAGCAGTGGCTGGGTAGCGCCCACGACCACCAGAGGCAGTGATGCCCACAAAAAAAAAAAGAAAGAAAGAAAGAAAAGCTCCTTATCACCAAGGGGATTTCTCTTTTCCTTTAAGCATACAACTGTCATAATATTTTTTATTGTAAATTCAGTGGGGATTGACATTTCAGATTATACATATAGTTTCTTATTTACCAACGCCTTCATTGAATATAGACTTGCAATAGAAGAGGTCAGAGTGCCACAGCAAAGAAATTACATGATACAGTCTTTGGAAAAGAACATCATGCTTGGTAAAGAGGAAGGGCAGTGGAAAAACGAGGAAGACCCTTGATAAGACGGACTGACCCTGTGGCTGCAGTAACGGGGTGAAGCATAACAATTGTGAGGCCAGTGAAGGACTGGCCGAGGCTTTGTTCTGTTGTCCAGAGGGCTGTGAGGAGTCAGAACTGACTCGAGCACTCAGCAGCGACAGTGTGGAGTAAAGAGTCACTGCCACTTGTGTCAAGTACAGGAAGTCGCAAGGCCTTGATCCACTAGTGACAGAATCTATCCCTCTACCATTATCCTGAAATCCCTCAAGAAAGCAGCTGTGTGAGACTTGAGCTTCAGGCAAGGACCCCAGATTGAATTAAGAACCACAGGGTACACCTTCCTACAAGTTAAACTTATCGCCATCGAGGTGTGGCCCCATCGGGGAAGGGGAGAACAAACAAACAAAGAAACAAACCCTTTGGGTTCCCAAAGTTGTAAATCTACCACAGAGTAGAAGGCAGCTGGTAGGTTCAAACTCCTGACCTTGCAGTTAGCAGCCCCTCATAGCCCAGTATGCCAACAGGACTCCTATAGTGTATCCATGAGTTTGCGTTGACTCAATGGCAGGGGCTTGGGGTGGGAGTTGTACATTAGTACCCACAGCAGTACCCAAGCTAGTCAGGAGACTAGTGCATTCTTCTCTCCAAAGGGCTGACGGAGCTTCTGAAGCAGCGATTCTCAACCTCGTAATCCCGCAACCCTTTCATACAGTTTCTCATGTCGGGGTGACACCCCCCCCCCACACCAACCACACAATTATGCTTGTTGCTACTTTATCACTGTAATTTTGCTGTTGTTATGAATCAGGCAACACCCGTGAAAGGGTTGTTTGATCCCCAAAGGGTTTGCAACCCACAGGTTGAGGACCCCTGTTCTAAAGTATCTTTCTTATGACTCCGCAAGGTGCCAATGACCAAGAATATGCCACACTGTATTGACCCCAGGAAGCTTCTGAGGGTTTTGCTGGAACATTAAAATATGTCTTCTTTTCCTAAAGAGATCCTGAATTTAAAAAGTGGATTCTTAAAGATAGCAGTCCATGATCTCCTATCAAAACAAGATATCAGTCCATGACCTTTTATCAAAACACATTCACAATTGCTGACACTTGGGTTATCCATAATATCGTGTAGCAAAAGTATGTGTGTGTATATATACATATATATATACATGTATACACACATGCATGTTAGACTTTAAATAGTTTTCTGCATGCATGAAAGTTTGGGCGGTATATAAATGTCTCTGAGTGGCAAAATAGGTCAGTCTGTGGAAGCCTCCACATCTTTGAAATCTTCATCAATACAATACTGTCCCCAAGTCACCTCTTTCCTAAAAGCTTCAAAATAGGGCTTTGTGAGAAATCTGAAGCAAAATCTAAAGCCCAGCTCTTGTGTGGCAAATGAAAGCAGCACTCTAGTGTGGGGCTTTGGTGTCTTTTAAATAGGGACACATTCTTGTGGCTAAAACAGTGCTGTGAGGTTGTCTGCTTCAAATGAAAAATGATTTTCCATATGTGTTTTCATAATGAGTGTTGGGATTTGGTTACATATTTTATCCAAACTGTGAAAAGTTGATGTTCACAATTCAATATTCCAGGAATGATTTAAATGGCATGCTCACTTTGTTTCAGTCCTACTATAGCAGAACTCTCTTTGAAGCACCCCATTAATGCAAGGGCTTTAGGGAGTTTTGAAATCACTTTTCCTTCAGAGTTCATCTGGACACACCTTTACTCCATACGTTGCCCACCTGTGACTCCATGGGGAAAAAGAAGGCAGTCTCTTCCCATAAAGACAGGCAGAGCCAAAGTAGGGGCTCTGAGTTGGAATCAACAGGAAGGCAGTGAGTTTGGTTTGGGAGACTGGTTTTCTCCATGCAGGGGTAGTTCCCTCACTTTCTTCCTGTTTTCAGCAAGGTATGTCCACGTGCAATGACAAAAAATGAGGTTAATAGACTAGAGGCCAGTCACAGAGCAGAGTTGTGCAGTAGCAAGCGGTGTGTCTCCGTTGTCCCCTGAGTCACTCAAGGAGGTTCATGCTCATGTCTATGAGTCACTAAAAGGAACATTAGCAACCACAGGGTCTCATCTTTCTTGGATTTACTTCCTCTCTCCAGGTCATCTCATACTCCTGAAGTACTGATTGCTCTGGTCGTGTCTGTAGCAGATGTTGCTTTATTGTTTGCTAACATTATGCTAACATTACACTGACAAAACAGTGTGCAAAGCCTGGCTTCTGTCAACACGGTCTAAGGGTTACAGCACAAGCTGGGAGCTTGTTCCCAGCTCCAGTCAACGACTCCCTTTAGGCAAGTTGCTTAACGTCTTCAGTTTCCACATACATCAATTGGGATCCATGATTGTCTACATCTGAGGTCTTTAGTGCAAAGGTCACACTCTTGGTTTCCCAAACTCTCTCCTTGCGGGGCCTCAGCTCTTTTCAGATCTTTCTGACAAGGGAAGGACACCTCATTCAAAAATGACCTTTTCTTGACTAATGGGAAAAGCATTTTTAGATCTTTGCTTTTTAAATACTGTCTGTCTTTATTGCTTATGCAACTCTCTCTTTAAAAATAGTCAAGCTTTCAAAAACTTGAATCTACTAGTATACAAAAGTATGGGTTTTTTTACGCAATGATGGATTTGGGCATAAAATGCAGCATCGATGGACTGTTCTGAAGTTCATGGGGAGAAAAATGCAATGAAAAGATCATGGACATCACTCATAAACTCTTTGACGCCCCCTCCTATCTAGTGCATTGTGTCTACAGAGTCATGCAAGAAAGGGTGAGCAAAATGGATGATACATTATTTGCTTTAAGTTAAAGTGAGGGTCAAGGCACCCCAATGCAAAGGGCAATTGGAATAGGAATAAAATCAAACCCAGCTTTGCTGTTCCTCCAGAGGCCAGGAAAGAGTTGTTCCCACAGCCAGGGAGCTGGTTCTGAGTCATCTATGGAGTTCCTAAAGCTGGCAACCTTTCCTGGCCCTGATAGCCTCACCTTTCTTCTGAAGGTCAGCTGCTGGGTTTGAACCATCCTTGCGGCTAATGCCGACCTGACAGTGTCATCGGAGCTCCTAAGGGGCACTTTGCTAAAGGAAGGACTAAATTGAAATGCAAACTTGCCTATATCCAAGTACTGTGGCGACAGATACAAGACCACAGAAGAAAATGACTGTCAGGGTGAATCATGAAGGAGGACTTGAATGTCAATACCTGAAGTTATAAAGACTCCCAGGAGACCAGGAGTTCAATGTTTATCTACTAAGCAAAAGGCTCTAAGTAGAACCCACCCATGAGCCTTTGCGGGAGAAAGGCCTAGCAATTTGCTTCTGTAACAATTCAGCCAAGAAAACCTGATGGAACACTTCTACTCTTCCCTTGGCACCCCAAATCACCTCTCCACACAGCATCTAAAAGCAACAACACCTGAAACACTGCATTTGAAATTGAGAGGGAGTTGTGACTCTAACACTGACGTTAGAAATTCTGGGTTTTGCCATCCTGTGCTGTTTTTAAGTGCTAAATTTCATCCCTGTTGGTGGTCTGCTACTGTTATTTCCAAGTTATTGAAAAAAAAATCTGTAATTCAAATAACTTGCATCTTGGAAGTCTTGCTGCATTTAAAATTTGAAATCAAACAAAAAATGGACTTATTTTGAAAAGCTTTGACTATATCCCTCACCTGTTTGAATCCTTTCCAGGATATTTTGTTGCTTGCTTAAATTTTGGTTTCTGGAGTTTATGCTTTTGGTTTGTGACAGTTTTAGACCGGATAGACTAGAGAACCAAATTCATAAACATGCATATGTATATAAGAGAGAGGTTTATATACAAGAGGAATGAAACATTGAGAAAGCATCCTAACCCAGTCTAGTCCATAAGTACAATTTATGCCCATATGTCCCATACCAATCCATAAGCTCTCTTCAGATGCATGAAGCGCATGCAATGATGCCAGGACAATGGCAGGCCAGTGGGTGCAGAGTATCCAGTGTATCCAGTGGTGACAGAAACATCTCAGTGCTGGTAGGCATCTCTACATGACTTTTCTAGCTTCAGAGGCCTGGTTCCATCAGGGTAAGCCCATGTGGCTTCTGTTCTGACATATCTCACAGGGAGTCCACCTTGTATCTTGTCAGTAGAGCGTCTCCAAGGGACTGAGTCCTAAGTCTCTCACATCTAAGGGGGAAATACCGTCAGATTTTCCAGAATTCTTGGGGAAAAACCATGCCCACACAGAGGTCTCATTGACTATCTCCAGATTGACAGGCTGGAGTCCACCTCTACACTCCCAATCCTGAAATTAACACAAGATTACATGACTGTCACAGTGACATTTCCTTTGGGGAGCTGGAAATGTTAGGAAGCCAATAAGAATCTTTAATGGGAGGACAAGGAAAGGAAAGGGAAAAGTGAAGCAGGGATAGTCATGGGGTCCATTCACTATATTTTCTTTCAAGACAGTCCTTTCTTTTCTTTATAATCAGAATTATATTCTCTTGCCTAAGAGCCTAGATTCTCTAAGGCTCTGACCAGATTTTAACATTGGTAAAGCGGGACATCATTGAGGGGGGTGGGGTAAGTAAGGGTATGTTCCTTTCCCATTCTCCCGCTGTCCCCTAGCTTGCCATGCAATCTTTCAAAAAATCGGGACTTTTACAAAATGCCATGGGACATGGGGAATATTGTTTAAAATTGGGACTGTTCCACTAAAAGCGGGATGTCCGGTCACTTTATTGGCGGTGCAGTGATTAAATTCTCAACTGCTAATCCAAAAGTCAGCAGTTCAAACCCAGCAAACATTTAATAGGAGGAACATGAGGCTGCTTCTGGAAAGACTGATAGCTTTGACCACTATGGAAACAGTCCTATTCTTTCCTGTAGAGTAGATCTGACTCCCGATAAACTCAAAAGCAATGGGTAAGGCTCTAAACTCTCCTTCATCAGACAATTCATGTCAGACACTCTCATCTTCTCCATCCACTTCCTTAGGTAGAATCCAGCTGAATGAGACCTTCTCAGACCTGTAGATTGGTGAAATGTTTGATTAGAAATCAATGTCACCATGCCTCACTGTTCAATATAGGCACTATGTGAACTAAATACCAAAAGTTTCCATCTCTTTGTTCATTCTAGCATTGCTATCACTATAGGGGACATGCTAATATAAATACTTGAGGCATTGAGAGCATTTTCGTGGGTGATTGAATGTGTGAGGGAAAAAATAAAGGACATGGAGAAAATAATACTGAAATAACTATCAAATTAAAGACAGGGAGAAGGTGTCTAATATACATGGTTGAGAATTTGGTGATGCCAAAAACCAAACTAAAATAGAGAGGCCATTGATGTGGCAACGAGAGAGACAATTTTGATTTCAGACCCATGTAGTTTAAAGTGTCATTGTGTTAGTTGTGTGGAAACACTCAAATAAGAAATGTGGGTCGGAAATCCTAGGGAAATGCATAGGCTCTAGACTTTTGCAATATTGCCATAAAAATATTCAAATGCTAAGAGTGGAAAAAGCTCCCCCAGCCCAATTTTATTTTTTAAAAAGCTTCCTCAAAAAAGAAATGTAGTGAAAAGAGACGTTAAAAGGAAAAAAGACTATGACCATTGAAAACATTTACACTTAAGAGACTGAAAACGAGTAAGATGCAGCTCAGAGAAATGTGCTACAAAGAAAAGAGAAACCATTAGTAGAATTGAAGTTGCCAGATAAAATACAGGTTTAACTGTGTTTGAATTTCAGTAAACAATGAGGGTTTTTGTTGTTGTTACTGTTGTTTTGTGGGAAAAGGTATAATAAGTATGTCCCATGAAATATTTGCATCATCCTTATACTAAAAAAAAATTCACAGTTTATCTGAAATTCAAATTTAACTGAATGTTCTGTGTTTTTATTTGCTAAATCTGACAACTTTAAAGGGAAGGCATTCAATTTAGAAATTACGAGCTACTGCAACTGTCAGATAATTCTCCAAGAGAGTAGTAGGAGGAGGAGGAAGGAATCAGTGATTATGAGAAAGAGGAGACACGTGTAGACTAATTTTTCCAGTAACATGATTCCAGGAGGAAAGGGATGAGGCACAATTTCCTTTCCCCAGACATTTTGGATAAGACCCTAGTGAAGACAGAATTCCATGAGATAAAAGAGTGGATCCATTTGAGTAAGGCTAGATATGTCATCCTCACAAAAGATTCCCCGGAAGAGTCTGTGAGGAATCATACAATTCCCACCATATTACTTTTTAGAACAATTAACATGAATGGATGGAACCATTTCCAATGTCTCCGCTTATGTTCTTAGTAGCCAGGAGGGTGACAATATGCCTCACATACTTTGGACATGTTGTCAGTAGAGGCCAATCACAGAAAAGGACAACATGCCTTGTAAAATGGAGGGGCAGCAAAAAAGAAGAAACTCCTTGAGGAGAGGAATTCACACAGTGACTTCCACCTTGGGCTCAAACAGGCCAACTCTGGTGCAGATGGTGCAAGACGGCAAAGTTTCCTTCTGCTATTGGCAGAGACTTGATGGCCCCTTACCAACAACCAAATGTGGCTAAAAATCTGAGTATCGAGGATGTCCACTGGTACAGATAGGAACTGGCAACACAGGGAATCCAGGACCTTCAGGACCAGTGCTGGGAGTAGTGATACCGGGAGAGTGGATGGATGGTGGGGTAGAAAGGGGAACTGATTACAAGGATCTGCTTCTAACCCCCTTCCTGGGGGATGACAGCAGAAAAGTGGGTGAAAGGAGACATCAGACAGTATAAGACATGACAAAATAATAATAATTTACAAATTATCAAGGGTTTGTGAGGGAGAGGGAGGAAAATGGAACTGATACCAGGGGCTCAAGTAGAAAGCAGATATTGTGAGAATGATGATGGCAACAAATATACAAATGTGCTTGACACAATGGATGGATGGATGGATTGTGATAAGAGTTGTATGAACCCCCATAAAATGATTTTTAATAAATCTGAGTATCATAATTAATCTTTTACCCATGTGAATATTAAACAGAGATTATTTCCTCATTTTGGTGAAATATTAAATTTGATAAGAGACTCTTTCAAAAGAAATATAAGAGACAACAGCCTGGGAAGAGGTCATTGTAGCACCCATAGCCAACCAATATACTTGTCTAATATGTACAACATACTAAAAACAGAATAACAAAACAGCATGCAAGCATGAACAGTCGTTTAGCCACAGAGGCAATGTGAAGGGCCGATAACCAGATCATAGTAAACATTCCATCTTTAGTAACCAAGGAAAATAAAAGTCAACCCACAACAAGATACCATTTCACACCCACTGCATTGGCAAGGATTTAAAAGTCAAACTATCCCAAAGGTTGGAGAGAATATGGAGCAAGAAAAGTCATTATTCACTGCTGGCGGGAGTGGGAATAGATTTGTCCACTTTGGAAGACAATTTGGCATGATTGAGTAAAGTTTTGGATGGGTATACTCCACTGACAGCATTCTTCTATGCCCTAGAGAAAGTCTAGCAACCTAGATGTTAGAAGGAAAATGCATAAATCAACCTTGGTGAATCTTATGTACAATTAAAATGCCGTCACAGGGAAAATGCACCACCCACATGCATCAATCTGATTGAATCTCAAAAATAAAATTCTGAACAAAATAAATCACAGAAGAGCAAACAAAGAGTATATATTTCATATAAAGTTATTAAAGATACCTCTGCAGGGACTCCAAAACTTCATGAAAAGAAAGGAATAAAAAAAATGGAATTTTCCCCCTCAAGTTTCTAATAAGAATGGTAAGTACCAATTCAAGGGAAGAGAGAGTGTGAAATATGTCATTGCAAGCCTCAAAGAGATTCAGAAGTTTCCATTCTTAAACTGGATGGTAAACAAAAGTATAAATATCATTATGATCATATGTTCTTATTTTACATTTATGACTGTTATGTTATAACTTTAAAAGTATTTCATAATTTTTAAGTTAAAAGGGAAATACAAGTAAGCTTGTAATATCAAATGATTTTGTAGGAACGGAACTGCTTTGGACAAAGATTGAAAATGTGTAACACACACTATTTAGTCCTCCTCAGTCAACATATGGTGAAAGATGTGTGTAAACCCAGCCTGGATTTAGACTAGAGCATTCCTAACACTGTGCATGTTCGGCATAGCTGTGAAGCTGTTGCATCAATACTAATCACTGGTCTTACAACTCTGCTTTGTGTTTAAGATTGAGCCTTTTAGAAACCACCCCACCCCACCCAGAATGTTACACAGACTCTCCAAAAACATGTTTTTCAACTGCACTGAGAGCCAGGAATTATTTGGCAAAATGGCAAATGACCCAATGAACACCAGGTCCAAAATATCCACTGATTTTGAAGACTCGGGTGCAGGATTGCAGAAAGTGTGTGATGCTGTTTTCTCTTTGGCGTCTGTTTGTGCGGAAATAAAGTCAGTGATCAAACTGAACCTCTTTTTCATCTTTATGCCATTCCAAATAGAGAGCATAATGCAATGTTTAAAACTTATGAAAGGCCAATTAGTGAGGCTCTGGCTGGCATGTTTTTCTTGTGATTTCTGGAGGTTTGGCATTACCTCGGTGAGTTCTTTGAGCTTTCTTAGCTGGTGGTAGTCCCTCACCTCTGATGCTATTACCAGGTGTTCCTCTTTTAACAGATCAGTAACAGCCACATCAAGACCCTCTGACAGTTGTTGGGAGGGCCAACATGAATCTTCCCCTCTGATTGGGTAAGACTCCATAGTCTGATGGATCAAAGACAACCCCTTCCCTTGTGAAAGGGATGAGACCCTCTTTATCCGGACATACCTGGCTTCAGGCATTTCTTCTTCTCTGAACCACTTTTACACCAATCTTTAAGAATTACAAACACCTTGCCTCATATGCATAGACAGGATATAACATAATTTGAATTGAATTTCATTAATCCAGAGCTGATATCAGATTACATTCGCCTTGGGTGTTAACCACTGCAATTGTGTTTACTCTTTCAGAGCTGTGTAAGAAAGAGAAAGAATGTCCTCCACCTATTGTGCTAACACATTCACTACCATCACGTCGAAGTTAACTCATAGCCACTCTGTAAGACAGGGTCGAAGTGTCCCTGTGGGTTTCCAACACGCTACCTCTTTACAAGACTGCAGTATCTCCTCTTTCTCCTGCAGAGGGGCTGATACTTTCAAACTGCTGAGCTCATGATGAGCAGCCCAATGTGTAACCACTATGCTATCAGGCCCAAAATAAGATGTGATCACTAGTCGGTGTCACCAAGACAGCTTTATTATGAGACTATTCATAATGCCCCATGCAGTTTCAATACCTCTAGCAAACTGCTTCTTTTGTTGTTGTTGTTGTTGTTGTTGTTAGGTACTTGTGCCACTTCTGACTCATAGGGATTCCACGCATAAACAGAACTGTCAGGTCTTACACCATCCACATGCTTTGTTGTCATGTTTGGGCCCATGATTGCAGCCACTGTTTAATCCATCTTCTTGAGAATGTTCCTCTTTTGCAATGAGCCTTTACTTCGCCAAGTCCTTCGTTCTGCTCTCAGGGCCTGTCCTCAGTAGGTGGGAAGTTTTACCATCTTAAGGAGAATGCTGGCTGTCCTTCTTTGTTCTAACAACCCATGGTACTTTCAATATTTTTCATTGTCAATTCAAATGCATCTCTATTCTTTCCTGGTCTATTTATGGATCAGCTTTCTTATACAAAATTGAAAGTAGCAAGACTTGGGGCACATGAACCTTGGTCTTCAAAGTACCCCTTTGTTTTTTGATACTCTAAAGTGGTCTTTTACTTTGTTCCTTTGAAGTCTCCATGTTCTTCCTTGTGTCAGTTTTCATTTCACACTGGTGTTGGTGTGTTGTTCTGTTGTCCTTCTCTTGACTCTATACACTGTGCTGGGGTGAAGGAATAAACTTTGTCTTTCACAAGGGAAAGTCCGAGGGCTTTGTGAACATTACTGCCCCCATAGACTTCTATTCGGGCATGTGGCTGTATTTCTGCCATTTGAGAAGACATGAAATGCAATCTCTAGATAATGGGATTTTTAAAAAGACCTAGATAGATGATCTGAAATGTAACATTCCCACCTAATTCACAATTAAAATATGATTTAATATTTTAAAGGCCTATTATGGAACTCTTAGGGTAGCCAATGTGTTATGGAAATTAAAAAAAAAACCTGAAACTGATGATGGGGATACTTATGCAATTTTTTGTGTGTGATGAATTTTAAAGGCCAGAGTAAAGAAAACTATCAGTAGTGTAAAACCAGAATAAAAAAAAAACAGAATGAGATTATATAATTTATATACACGTAATAATAGCATCAGGAATGAAAAGGCCATGTAAGTCCTATTTGTCTGATAACATAGACCATTGTCTGGTAAATAGGAAGTCCTCAGAGTCTCTTATCTCATTTTTCCATTAGTTAAATGGGGACAATAACTCCATTCACCTCTTCATGATGTTGGAAAGATTCATGAGGCAATGTTTATGAAGCACTCCAAGTTTTTCAATGAAAGATTCTGTTTAAACACCATGTTGTATTAAACTATCCGAGCACAACGGCACTCTGCTTATTGAAAATGAAGCCCCTATTGCCCCCCAAAAGATTTTCACTTCCACCAGACCAAAACCAATGCTACAGAGTTGATTCTCATTCATAGTGAGTTGTTAGGATGCAATAGAACTGCCCTCGGGTTTTTTAGACCTTTATTCTTTGCAGGACTAGACAGTCTCATGGTTCTCCCATGCTGCAGCTTGTGGGGTACAAATAGCTGACTTTACCACTTTCACAGTACTATACTATTTGTAGTTGGCTTATTCATGGAAATTGCCAACTGGTTGAAAAGGATAAAATTTTAAATGTATCTGGAGAAATATCCTATGTATCTGAAATAGATTTTTTTCAAGAGATGAAAAACTCTGTATCTTTTGTTCTCTACAGATTCAATACATGAATCTTATCCTTAACCCCACAAGGCTTCTTTTTATGTAATGCTTATTTTCATGGTTTCTCATTTGAGTAGTGTGGAAATTATCAAATATCATTATCAAGAGTGCTTTCTCGTTCACAACAGTGAGAAGCTGGAAATGACCCAAATGACCATGAGTGGAAGAATAAGTAAAGAAATTCTGGGACATGTTCAAAATGGAACACTATGCAGCCCTGAAACAGTGAAGATATGGTGAAACACCCCATGAAATGGGTGGGCCTGGAAGCACTCTTGCCGAGTGAAGTTAGTTGATCACAAAAGCACAAGTAAGAAAGAACACCTAAAGTTTTTGTTCTCAGGTCATGAATCTTCTAATTCTGTCTCCCAAACAACAAAGCACACAGCCTGCCTGTATATATCAATCCTTTTTTTTTTTTTTTAGGCATCACTGCCCTCTAGTGGTGGGAGTAGAAGGCCCAGACCTTGCTCCTGTGGAGCTGGAACTGAACCTCCATCCCAGTGGGCTGCAGTCCCGCGCACAACCACTATGCCACTGGGGCTCAACCCATATCAATCCTTTTATATGTACACCTTAAAAATTACATTGACTCTAAAGACCTCACCTCAGCTAGGCTCAGGTTTCAAGATAGAGGGAGAAAGAAAAGACCACTCCATTGTTGCCATGAAATATTATTCTAAGGTCACCCCAAATCAACAGACACTCCCATAAATAGGGTAAGCAAACCAGACTGGCGATTCAAATCAAAATACGGCTCAGGGATAAATTTGTCTCAGAGAATGTGGTTAGAGTACCGTTGATGAGTTAACTAGGAGGAGCAAACCTCCCATCAGGGGCAAAAAGCAAAACAAAAATGCTAGCAATATTTATAGAGAACCCAAAGGAAGAAAAAGCCAAATCCTATGTTCCTAATTGAAGATGTTTAACCTGATCCCTTTCCTGTCGTGGGTGACCCACGTCATGTGCTATAGACTAGTAGGATTTTATACTCTGTTCTTTGGAGGCATATAACATCTTTCATAGGCAAAGTGACCACATGTCCCGTTTTTAACAATTTAACGTCCCACGGCATTTTCCAATTAAAATAAATATATTACAATACTACTTTTGCATTCAATGAAAATATTTGTTGCTCCATATAGACCAAAATTTTAATCAAGAAACCCACCCCCAACCCCACCCCAGGTCAATGGTGCCCCGCTTAAAATCTGGTCACTTTATTCAGACTACATCAGAAACCCCACATTTCATCTGGGCTTAAAAGCACTTGTAGAAGATTTATGGAACTGATTCTGGGAGTCAAGGATGAAATGTCCTTAGGTGAGAAGAGGCAGATGACAGCTATTCCAAGGTCTGGAACTGTTGGACTTGGGTTCGCATTCCATGCTCTGAGAGTGCCCAATGAATGGTGGCCCAGGACTATCAAATCTTCTACTATTCTCCTGTGCTCTCTGACAGATCTCGCAGACATGGTTCTAACTCTGTCAATGAATGTTATTGAAAGTTTTGCCCTATCACCAACTCCCATTGTTTGTGTAAATATTGCTCAGTCACTTAAGAGTTTATTTTTCTATAAGTCAGCCATGTGTGTCTTGCAGGTTGAAACCAGCCTACAATTTCCTTTTCTCAAAATTGCCCTAATTCTATCTCATTGACTTAATGACATTATCAATAGAATACTTTATACCTCTGGGAGGAGGGTGATTTGCGATGTTCTATGTCATAAAATGATAAAGTTTCTAAAATGAACCAAAGACACATATAAACCATAGCTATGGGAACAGATTTGGGGGGTCGCACTTAATTCTAGGCCCAATCTAATAGCATTTAGTTCTCCTGACAAGGTCTTGTTCAATGTTCACCCCGAGGAGATCATTGAAGATACAGATGCTGTAGCATAGTGCGTTAAAAAAAATCCAGGTGGTAGACTTGTTTTCAAACAGGAGCTGTGGGAGCTATGTAATTGTCATTGTCAGCATTAAGCATGTAGTAGTGGAGTCAGATCATAGCCAAGGAGCTCTCTGTGTGGGTACCGCCTTCTCCTGAGAATTCTGGGAAAGTCTGATTTTCCTCCTTGGAGACAGGAGAAGCTTCTCTCTCTCTGACACTCGCTGAGAGACACTGCATCTGAGAAGACGACATGGAACTACCCTAGTGCCCTAAGCTGGAGAAGCCACATGGACAGGCCCTGATACAACCAGACATCTGAAGCCGGAGAAGCCATGTAGAGACCCCAGTGCTGAGATACTTACAATGCCACTGAATCCAAAGATTTCTACCCACTAGCCTGTGATCGCCCTGCATTCAGGATCATTGCATGTGTTTACTGAGTCTGAAGAGGGCTTTATAGATTGATATCAGACATATGGGCTAGTATTGGACTTATGAACTTGGACTGGACTGAGTTGGGATGCTTTCTCAATGTTCAATTCCTCTTGTATAGAAAACTCTTTCTTATACATATGTGTGTTTATGAATTTGTCTCTATAGTCTACGCGGACTAACACAAGCACCCATCTAAGTGAGGCCTCAATCAAGTTTCAATGGAAAAGCACACCAGCCTGTGTGTGTTCCAAGAATCATTGATAATACAACCCAATCCAGTGGTGGGAATAGTATCAGAGATTCAAGTGTGCATAACTAGTTTGCAGAAGGGTAAGGATAATGCTGGACCCCCCAATCCATCTGCAGGGTCCACAAATGAATTAAACCTCTGGTGAATTCCCTCTGATCATAGTCGAACAATGTGATTAGCCTTGCTACCTTACAAAGAGCACTAGAGAGTTGATTATGGCAGAGGTAGTTAAGTTATGTAAATATTCTATCAATTATTTCCCTTTTGATCCATTTTTAAAGTGTTTTTTTTTTCGTTTTTAATATTTTCTGCTTTATCTTTGATTGAGGTTTACCTAGGATTTGTCTAATCATGATTGTTGGGGTTTTTGTTGTTTGTTTGGTTGATTTGTGTGATTTTTAATGGGTGTGTTTGATTTTGCATTATTTTCTGTAGGCAAAATCCAGGAGAGGCATATCTATGGAGACAGTCAATGGATGGGGGAAGTGCCAGGGAGAATAGCAGAAATGGGAAGCTAACAGCAATGAATGTGAGAAGAAAATGTTCAGAAATTGATTGTGGCGACAGCACACATCTTCTTTCTATTCTTCTTAAACAATTAAATTGTATTATATGTGACCTATACACCACTACCACCTTCCCCCTCCCACCACTACTCCCCAAGTGTGTCTTGGAAAACACCACTCTTCTCTTTTGACAAAGTAGGAGATGGGAGAGGTTGGCGCATAAGATGAGGCAAGCAGTCCTTGGCAGTGTTTTCTCCATTGTGCTGCTACCTGCAAATTCAGCTGCACAAAACCACTAGGCAGCCCTCAGGCAAACGAGGGGTCTTTCCACTTTCCTAAAGGTTTACAGCCTAGGAAACCCAAGTGGGCAGGATCCATTCAATCCCACAGGCTTGCTAGGAATTGAACTCAAGGTGATGGCGGTGAGATTTTTAGTTGAAGGTGCATGAGTTGCCTTTGCAGAATAAGGAAACGGCAATCTATATTATAGGATGGAAACAGGAGAGCAAGAGACTGGTGATTAATTCCAGGCCCCAGCCCCACAGCTGTGTTTTGAATTGCACCACGGATGTGATGTCACATCATCTGATGCCAGGGCCTCATGTCTCTCCTCTCCACCCTCAAGAACTCTTGAGAGTCCCTGCCCTGTCTCTAACAGTATAGGCCATCACCCCATAGTGGCACCATTCAGTCCTGAGTTTTAGAAGCATAATTGAGAAGATTTCAAGGTGTTTTTTTTTTCCCTAGAGACAGCTGGACTAGGAAAGAGAATGTAAATGAAAAATCTTAGTCAGATATTGTCAGATATCTGAAATCCGTGTCCCTTCCACTTGAGAGGCTGGGAAATAAGCATTCATATCAAACAAATTATCAGCTCACACTCTGTTGACTTAATAATGATTTTTCTCAACTCTAGTATTACAGACTAGGCTTGCTTCTGTAGGTGATAAAGTAAGAATTGAGGGAGAACTTTGCTTTGAAGATATTGTCCATGTGGGTGGCAGAAAGAAGGAAAAAGTGAAAACAAGCACATTACTGAACATCACCAACGAAATACCCAGGAGAAGGACAGAATACATTGCAATGACTAAATTATAAAGTGATGGCATTTCATTAAAATATAAAGACTGCATGGGGGATGGAGCGTTTGAATAGACCTTGAAATATGGTTGGAATTTTGGAAATAAAGAAAGAATTTTTTTTTAATTCATTTTATTGGGGAAAGAAAGAATTTTTTAAGGAAGATGTTTTACAGTAGATTTGGCGAAGAGCAAATAGTAACATTTAAATGGAGAGTGGCATACTTATACTAGACTACAGGTTGATAGGTGAAAATAATGGGAGCTGAACTAGAAAGAGGTCACCTCTTTGGAATGGTTATAATTTTCAGTGAAAATTATCAAACAATATGAATATCAAACAAGTAAAATTTTACTGAGAACCATTTAATAATAGTTTCATCAATAAATTGACAGAGCTGCCAGATTCAGAAGAGGGCATAGCATCAGGGACATCATTGTTGACATCAGATGCATCTTGACTCAAACCAGAAGAAGAATGTCTACTTGTGTTTCACAGACTATGGAAGGCATTGGACCATGAGAATAATCAATTTTGGAGAGAACTGAAAAGAATGGGAATTCCAGTGCAGTTAATTGTGCTCATACAGAACTTGTGCATAAACCAAGAGTCAGTTATTTGAACAGAGCAAGAGGACACTGTGGTTTAAAATCAGGAAAGGTGTGCATTGGGGTTGCATTATCTAAGATATGTATACAATCTGTATGCTGAGAAAATAATCTGGGAAGCCAGGATATATGAAGAAGAATGTGGCATCGGCAATGGAGCAAGACTTCCTAAGAGCCTGTGATAACGCAGACGGCACCACCTTGCTTGCTGAAAGTGAGGAAGACTTGAAGCCTTTTCTGATGAGGATCAAGAACTACAACCATCAGAACGGATTACAACTCAATGCCAAGAAGACCCAGATCCTCAAAATTTTATCAATAGGTAACATCACGATAAAGGAGAAAAGCTTGAAGTTGTCAAGGATTTTATCTTGCTTTGGATTCACTATGCATGCTCATCAAGAACCCCAGTGGTGTATTGCATTGAGTAAATATGCCACATAATACTTCTTCAGAGTACTGAAAAGGAAGGATGTTATACTGAGGACTAAGGTGTGCCTGACCCATGCCACAGTATTTTC
Organism: Nesogale talazaci; assembly: GCA_004026705.1. NCBI lineage: Eukaryota > Metazoa > Chordata > Mammalia > Afrosoricida > Tenrecidae > Nesogale > Nesogale talazaci. Next base: position 49,543 of record PVJH01013874.1, read on the forward strand.
AATTGCCTCATATGTATGTGAAAGTTGACACTGACTAAGGAAAACCGAAGGAGAGTAGATACATTGAATTCTAATGTTAGTGAAGAAGACTGAGAGGAGCATGAACTGCCAAAAGAATAAACATCTTTAAAAAAAAAAAGAAAAAAGCATAAACATATCTGACTTAGAAGAAGTCCAACCAGAATGCTTCTTAGAAGGGTGGTCAGAGAGACTTCCTATCATGTATTTCAGATGTGTTATCAGAAGACCAGTCCCTGAAGGAGGACATCATGCAGCAGAAAAGAAGGTACTCAGTGAGATGAATTGACATAATAGAGGCAACAACAGGCTCTCACATGAGAACAATCCCAAGGATGGCAAGGAAGGACCAGTGGGACTTTGTCCTGTGCTACTAGGATCATTGTGGGTGCCCTCAAGGGCACTGAACAACAAGCCAGTGTGGTGGCAGGAGAAGACCTCAGTGTGATTCTCCAGAAAATACAACCTGGACCTCTGAAATGTTTACACAGGAGTATTAAGGAGTAGTCTCAGACACATATTTTAGGTAACGAAGAATACAGGCTTGGCCAATGAAAGAAGTTGAACCTAAACACAGCAGTAGCAAAGGACTGAGCCAATCACATTTGAAGTTCTAAAGCATGGAGGTCTCATATGGAAGCAATGTACTCCAGGGGACCAATTAGTGGACGGAGTGGGGCTGAGGATATGACCTTAGGAGAAGCAGAGTCCTGGTGCTGCTGAAGGAATTTACATGTAACAGCTCAGTTTGAGCCTACAAAGTGTATCACTTTAAGAAGCTGGAGGGAAGGATGTCTGGATCCTATAGGGGGGATCTAAGTGGCACATGTAGCATCTATTACAGGAGGGAAATGAGCCAAGCCTGCTCAAGTGAAATCTGCGCGAATCAGTAGTTGATGTGATTTAGAATACTTGAACCATAATCAATGCTCATGGAGCCAGCCGTTACGAAATCAAGAGACACATTGTACTGGGCAAGTCTGCTGAACAAGACCTACTTGAAGTGTTAAACAGCAATGACATCATTTTGAGGACTAAGGTCACCCTGAAGCAAGCCATGTGTGAAAGTTAGACAACAAATTAGGAAAACCAGAGAAGAATCGATGCATTTAAGTTACGGTGTTGGTGAAGACTATTAAAAGTGTGGTGGACCACCAGAAGAACAAGCAAATCTGTCCTGGAAGAAGTTCAGCCAAAAGTACAGCTTCTTAGCAGGGAGCATGGGGAGGGTGCATTTTCATGGAATCTTACGTGTTATCAGGAGGGACTGGTCCTTGGGAAAGAACATCATGCTCGGTAGAGGAGCAGCAAAAAAAAGCAGGGGAAGACCTTCAATGAGATGAACTGACACAGTTGTTGCAGCCGTGGGCTTCTGATCGCACTTGTGAAGGGAATGCAGGACTGAGCCGTGCAGTTTTCTCTCTTGAGGACGACTCTGAGGCACCTACCAATGATAGCAACCACGTGGAAACAGAGAGGGGGGCGGGCGAGGACGAGTCAGAGCGAAGGTCAAGGTGTCGCAGGGAAAGCCTGAGAATGAGGAGGAAGGTTGTATGTCAATATGAAGGTGATAGCTTCACAGGAACAAGCTGACATATTCCTTTGGGGGCATATTGTCACAGGATTATGTGGGCTGGGAAGCCTGAGCACATCGCATTTGTATTTATTCCATTTCTCTAATGAAAAAAAAAAAAACCCACCAAGAGCAGCAGGCCCATACAGCAGCAAGAGTAATTATTGGACAGAACAAAAGGTCAGAAGGAGATTTCAGTAGACATGCATTAAAACCGGAAGATAAGAATTAAATACTTCCAGCAGTGGGGCTGGGCCTCCTACTCCCACCACCGGAGAGCAGTGATGCCCCCCCCCCCCAAAAAAAAGTATAAAGAAACAAGAATTAAATACTTTTATTTGCAAATGATGTGATGGAAATCTTGGAAACCTTTAACGATTTATTGAAAAGACACAAATTGTATATAATCCAGTAAGGTAACAAGGTACAAAACTAACATGTAAAAGTAAATAGCTATCATATTAAAACATACCAATTAATATAATGTTTTAGGAAGACAAAAGGATAATGTTCAGATATATATTTACAACAGTGTAGTGCAAGTGGAATAACTAGGAATAAGCTTAAATGTGCAAAACTTATATGAGAAAAATTTAAAGATTTGGAATATTCCTTTAAAAGCACAAAGAAGTCTTCAAAACATGGAGCCTTCCCTGTTCTTACATAAGATGACTCACTATCACAAATATATCAGCTCTCCCCAATTAGTATGTAAATGTAATGCAATCAATACATTTTTAACTGAAGTTACACAAATAGATTCTTTTTTTTTTTTTTAATGCGCAAGTACAGCTACAAAAATCTTGAAAAAGAGAAAACAATGGCGGGGCACCAGCTCTATAGCAAGGAGCCCTGATGGCACTGTGGACTAAGCGTTGGACTCTTAATTTCAAGTTTGGTGGTTCAAAGCTGCCAACCACTTCGTGGGAGAAAGATGTGGCTCTGGGCTTCCACCAAGATCTGGAGTCGGAGACACTCTGAATCAGAATCCACTCAATGGGAGTGGGCTGAGTTTGGTTTCGGAAGGATTGTCAAAAGGCTGCTTCTGAGCCGGCACACTGCACCTCACACAACCCGGCTTGCTGACAGCGAAGACCGTTGGAAGCATTTACTGATGAAGCTAGAAGACTAACACCTTTGGTATAAATTATACCCCAACATCAAGTTACAATCCTCACCTCTGGGCCAATAAGCAACATCATGATAAATTGAGAAAAGATGAAAGTTGTCAATCAGCATCCATAGAAATAATAATCAAGAGAATAAACAATGCAATATGTGGGATAAATTTGCTACCAAAGATCTTAAAATTTAGAAACAGCAATGTCCGTGTGAAGACTAAGGTATATCTATCTCAAGGCAGATTATTCCTCTGAAGCAAGAATGCTGAGGCTTTGTGTCAAGTTCTTGGACTCGATATTAGGAGGAACTAGTCCCGAAAGAAGAAGATTCTGCTTGGTAAAGTAGAAGCCCAGTAAAAAGAGGAAGCACCCCAAGAAGGTGGACTGACATGTGGCTTCAATGATGGGCTCAACATAGCAATGATTGTGAGGTTGGAGCAAGACCAAGTAGTGGGTATGGATTGTCTCTGGGTCAGAACCAACTCACCAGGACCTAAAAACAGCAGTCCTACCTGGTATAACAACAGCTAGGAAAGCTGCTATAATTAAAGGAGGAAAAAGTGTAATACTTTAATGTGAATTTAAAAAGCAGACCAGTAGATTAAAATAAAATAGAAAATCTAGAAATAGATTTAAAATACAATTACACAAAGGACTTCTCCAAGACTTATCCAAGACTGTTTCATTAAATGTTGAGGGGGGAAATGTAGCCCTATTTAGAAAACTATAAAGTAGTTCATATACCAGAATAAAGTTAAGATACATTAGAGACTTGAAGAAAGAAATGATTCCAAAAAAAAAGGAGAACATGCTTAGATATCACTAAAACTTGGTCTCAGAGAAACTTTCTAATTATGACTCCAAATCCTGACAGAATAAAATAGAATGATAAGCGCATCTACCAAAAATGTTTAAAAAATAGCTTGTCATGACAAAAACAAAGACATAAGTAAAATAAAGAATTGACAACATGAGAGAAAACATGCATAATATGTCATAAGTTAAGGTTTGATCTACCCAGTATATGACTACCTCTTCAAGAATCATGAAGGAATGACCAAAAACTTACTGCAAAGCATGTACAGACAGGTTTTTTAAAGCTATGAAGATACTTAAACATATGTAAACTTGTTCACCTTTACTCATAATCAAAGAAATGTAAACTAAAATGTATACTAACTTTACATCGAGTCTTTCTCAGCTATCAGATTGGCACAAATTCAAAGCTTGACTATGCTTTCTCTCAAATAACGTTGGTAGGGATGTGAGATTTTACAAATTGAAAGGAAAACAATTTAGTAATAGCTAGCAAAGTCGCAGATGCATTTTCCTTTCACTCCAACAATCCCATTTCTAGGAATTCACCTGAAGATCCACCTTCACAAATCCGAAACAGCATAAGCACAGGACTATTTATTGTGATATAGCCAGTAATGGCAAAATGTTAGAAATAATAAAAATACCCTTCTATAGGAGCAGATGGGATAAGCTATAGGCTCCTTACACAAATAGCTGTAAAATGATGGAAAAGAGATCCATGACTTGAAATGGAGTGATTCCCATGATTTTTTTAAAGAAAGAAAACAAAGTTTCAAGAATATATACAGTATGCAACATTTTGTGCAATCAAGATATGCCAGAAACTAATTAAAATTATTACTTGTAGGAGCCCTAGTGCCATAAGGGTTATATGTTGGACTGCAAACTACAAGGTCAGCAGTTCAAAACCACCAGTCACGCCACAGGAGAAAGAAAGGACTGTCTACTCCCATTAACAGTTACAAACTTCCTCAGGGGCACTTCTAGCCTGTCCTGTTGTGTCACTATGAATAGGTATTGAATCGTGATGAGTCAGTTTGGTTTGAAGGTGACAAACAAGTAGGGACAGAGTGACAGGGATAGGGATGAATAGGAGGATTGATTATCTCATTTAAAACTTTTCTTATGAACTATATTGATGCTTCATTTATTCAGAAAATAAGTAAGCTAAAGGTGTTTTTGAAAAATGCAAATCCTAAGATTGCATATCATTAAAATGACCAGGGGGCCATGGCCAACCTTCTCCAGCTTCCCAAGGAAGAACCAGGAGAATCACCAGCCTGAGATAGACATCAGACATGCCTCAAAGAGATCTAGACGGAGCCCTAGAATGCCCAGTTTACATCATTACTCTCAATTCTGGTTTTAAGTGTCACTGAAGAATAGTTTGGAGAGTGTCTACAGCCCCAGGCCACAATAAGGAACCTCCAGGGTGTACTGAAACCGTGCCCATTGCCAAGCACTTTCAACTTCGAAGACTAGTAAAGCTGTGCAACTGGTAAACTTAGCAACTCAGAGTATTGGCTTAGAAATAGGTGCTAATGAGACAGCAGGCTCAATGGAAGGCTGTTCCCCACTCCCTCTGCCACTCAGAGCCACTGAGAGCCCAGAGGAAGAGACCTTTGCACTGTGACTGTTCTCTCGGCTCTCGTACTATCCCCCAATCATCAACTGAGATTTGAAAGCACCTTCTTTGGGGGGAAATGCTAGGAAGTTTTAAGAACCCTAAGCAGCTCAATAAAATTGGCAAAGTGTTCCTACGGTTCAGCCCACCGTCAATAAGAAAAGCAGCAATTAAATTCGTCATTCTTCCCAAGTCTCTTGGATGCATTCCCCTATGTGGGCCCAGTTTTAGATTTCTCCACATTCTTCCTTGAACCAAGCCCTTGTGTTGGATATTCTTGCTCACCTTTATTGCCTCACAGTAAATCAAACCCAAAACCAAACTCACTGCTACCAAATCGATGCCGACTGATACAAACCCTCTAGGCCAGGATAGCACTGTCCTGGTGAGTGGACTGGATGGTAATTCTTTCTTTTTAAAACCTTTCTATTGGGGGCTCATACAGCCCCTACAATAATCCACACATCAACGATATCAAGTATATTGTACATATGCTGCCATCAGTATTTTCTAAATATTTGCTTTCTATTTGAGCCCTTGATATCATCTCCTCTCTTTTCCTTCCCTCCCCACCTCCTACCCTCTTGACCCACTGATAAGTTATAAATCACTATTATTTTCATGTTTTACACTGACTGCTTTCTCTCTTCCCCGTGGTTTCTACTCCCCTCCTGCCTGACCTTCCCCCTGCCCTCCTGGTATTGCTAATCCCATTTCTATTCCTGAGGGATTTATCTGACCTGAATTTCGTGAGTCATGAGCTCTTATCTGTACTTGTGTACGTGCTCCAGTCTAGCCCGCAGTGGAAGGCAGGACTGGAGTCAAGATAGTGGGGAGTGAGGAAGGCTCAAAGAATTAGAGGAATATTGTGTGTTTCACTGGAGTTAAACTGCACCCTGGTTGTCTCATCTCTTCTTTGCGACCCTTCTGTGAGGGGATGTCCCACTGTCTACAGATGAATTTTCAATCTCTTTTCTGACCCCCCTTGTTATCAACAATGTTTGTCTATTTTGTGTCTTTTAATGCCTGTTACCTGATCCCATTGACTGACACCTGATGATCACACAGGCAGGTCTGCTTCTTCATTGTGGGCATGTTCCTTCTCAGTTAGATGACCGCTGGTTTAACTTCAAGCCTTTAAGTCCCCAGACACTATATCTTTGGTAGCTGGGCACCATCAGCTTTCTTCACCACATTTGCTTGTGTACCCTCTTTGCCTTCAGCTTGCTGGGAGGGTGAGCTTTACAGAATGCCAGGTTGTTAGAACAAAGCATTCTTTCTTTGAGAAAGAGCTTGAGCAGAAGTCCAAAGTCCACCCACTCCCTCGATGTATTGTCATATAAATATATGTACATAGGCCCACATCTTTATTTTTATGAGTTAATAAATTTACATTAGTGCACAATTATTTATACCTCTATCCATAGCTTTGCTTCCTAGATCTTTCCTCTGTTTCCTTTTACCTTCCTCCCTTCCCACCATCACCCTCACCCTTCTTTTGCCTCTTAGTAATTCCTCTCAGCTAGATTTCTGTTGTTCCAACACCCCCAGGATCTCTATGTCCTCCGCAAGGTTGGTTTTAAATTCCCCAGTTGTTCCCCGTCGATGGCACTGTTTGCTCACCACTCCCTTCCCCCTGCTCCTCCTGCCCCTAAATCCCTCCAGAACCACTGGCCCCAATGCTTTCTCCTCAGGCTTGCCTCCCATGTCTATCTTAAATAGGTAGGCTAACCAACAATAGTGCAGGCAATACAAAAAGAAAGCAAAAGATTGAGCAAAAGGATAAAGAAAAAAATATATGTATAGAAAATAGCAGTAACTAGCAGGAAAAAAAAGCATAGATTCCAGGTCTGCCCATTGACTTTTATGACTATCTTCCCACCGGTCCTGGGTCATTCTAGGAGTTGTACTTCTCAGCCTGATGTCTATTTGGTGAGCACCTCAGGTGCTGTGTGGCTTGGCTTTGTTCCCATTGCTGATCTGTTATGTTCTCTTCTTGGCTCGCCCTGCTGTGCGGGCTTCAGACTGGACTCACTCCCTGCCGTGTATCCCCAGTATTGTCCTCTGTGTGGTATACTCCAGTAACGGGATATCATGTCTTGAGCTGTTGTCAATTCTACAGTCCTCCCTGTACCTTACCAGCTTCATTTAGGAACTTCATCCTCAGGCTTGGTGTACCCATGTGGGGTCTAGAACCTCATACTCTTTTGACTTCGTGGTTTGCTTCTGTGTGGGTGTGGCATGCCAGCTCCTCTTGCCAACCTTTAGGTTTAGTGTTGTTCTGTGTAGGAAATACTTCTACGGTGTGGGTCAGTTTAACTCTGATTAGAATGGACTGTAATTCTTTTTTTCTTTAATCATTTTATTGGGGGGCTTATCCAACTCGTATCATGATCAATACATACATCAATTGTATGCTGTCCACATTTGCACATTTGTTGCCGTCATTCTCGAAATATATTCCTTCTACCTAGCCCACCCCCACATCAGCTCCCCATATTTCCCCTCCCTCCCCACTCCCCGTCATTTCTTAAAGGGGATAGAAAACCCTGTCTTTCTCCTATGCAGTGCGTGGTGATTTTGAACTGTTGACCTTGCATAAGCACCCCAACATGTAAGCTCTCTGTTAGCAACATAGCTCATTGAAATCAGAGATCCTATCAACACCTCATGATCACACAGGTTGATGTACTTCTTCCATGTGGGCTTTGTGATTTCTCAGCTAGATGGTTGCTTGCTTATTTCCAAATCTTTAAGACCCCAGGTGCTGTATCTTTTAATAGCTGGGTACCATCAGCTTTCTTCACCACATTTGTCTTCAGTGATCATGTCAGGAGGGTGAGCATGATGGAATGCCAGCTTAATAGAACAAAGTGTTTTTGTATTGAGGGGGTACTTGAGTAGAGGCCCAAAGTCCATCTGCTACCTTAATGCCAAACCTATAAATATATGTATATAGATCTATTTCCCCATCATTATATATAAATATATTTGCATTTCTACATGCCTGTATTTAAACTGCTATAAATGCCCTTTGTCTCTCAGTTCCTTCCTCTATTTCCTTTTACTTTCCCTTTGTCCCCTTGTCATGTTCAGCTTTCATTTGGGTTTCAGTAATTCCTCTTGGTTTCATTGCCCTTGATCAAGCCCACGAGGTCTCTTACACCCTCCTCACAATCAATTTTGGATCACTTGTTGTTCCCTGGTCCCTGAGTTTGTTAATACCCACTTCCTTTCCCCTGCCTCCCCCTTGCCCATGTTCTCCTGGAACTATCAGTCCCATTGTTTTCTCTTCCAGATTGTTTATTCTGCTTATCTTATCTAGATAGACCTACAGAGATAATAATATGCACACATACACGAAAGAGCAAAACAAAGCAATAAAAGAAAACAAAACAACAACTTCAAAAAAAACAATGTCTAACCAAAAAAACTAACAGCCTGTAACCAGTTCAAGGTCTGTTTGTTGACCATTAGGAGTGTTTTCAGGTGGAATCTGATGGGGTGCCACACCCTGGCCCCAGAGTCTATTTTTGGTATTCCCCAGTGACTTCCTTGTTCTGCTTCCCATGATTTTCTGTTATATAATCTTGGTATTTCACCTCAGTGTGGTGGGGTCAGATTGGGCGCAATATCAGGCATACAAAAACAAAAAAGTCATATCATTGTGAATAAAGAGGAGTGCACACTGAATACCCAAATCCATCTGTAGACAATTGGACATCCCCTTCCAGAAGGGTCCCAGGGAGGAGATGAGCCAGTCAGGGTGTAGTACCAACTTTTATGTTGTCCTTCCCCCGGGAGGGGGTTATATGTAGATCATTGTGATTGGTTTCTCCTTTCTCGTCCACGTTCCCTTGCCCTTCCTGATATGGCTACCCTCATCATTGGTCCTGAGGGGTTTATCAAACCTGAATCCCTTGTGTTTCCAGCTCTTATCTGTTGCATATCCTCTGGTCTAGTTGGCTTTGCAAGGTAGAATTAGGCTCATGATTTTTAAAAATAATATTGATGAAGGTATTATAATGGAAAGTACCAAACCTAGATGAATTAAAATAAAGTAAAAAAATTAAAATAGAATAAAATGAAATGAGAGCTCCACAGCTATGCCTTAGGACTCTCAGCAATTAGGGGGATCTG